>PVKU01008250.1:0-75989 GCA_004027475.1 Anoura caudifer
TTTTTTTAATGTCTGGATTTTTTTTATTTTTGTAAATAAAATCTTTAAAAAAAAAAACAAAATAAAATGTTCTTAAAAGTGCACCTTGTGATGTCCATCAACATACTTTGAACATCCTGCATTAGGACAACTCATGGAGAATAAAACATTGCCTGGTTTTCAAATGTGAGTGAGTCTTCAGCCACAACTTCAACAGCTTGAGGTTTGGGAATAACTTTTATCTGCTTTCCCTCTGCTGGGATACCCTTTCCGACCTCCGGCTTCCCTCACCACCTGTCCCCCTTCCCATGGCTGACACCTTCTCATCTTTCAGGTCACATCTCAATGCAACCTCCTTACAGAGGCTTCCCTTCATCCCCTAAAGCTGATCTCATCTGCTATTCTCTCTTTCCCTTCACCGCGCTCTTCGCCACGTGGAATGGTTTGGTTAGTTTGTTGCTTGTCTGTCCACTAGACTGTAAACTCCTTGAGGGAGGCACGGCGGGGTCTGTGCCTTGTCCACTGTACCCAACAATGAGCAGGCTGCTTGGCAGGGGGCAGATGCTCCAAAGGACGTTGTTTGAATGAACGCACCTCACTCGAATTCACTCCCTTGCCTTGAGGGCGGTGGTGTCGGCTCCTTCCCCTCACACCATTGGTCTTGCAGATCAGGGATTGTCTTAGCGCCCTCACTTTGGCCACCACGTGCCCTTCTCTGCTTCCTTTCCTCAGCCCAGACCCACCAGTTCAGGGAAGGTGCCATTTTCGTTTCTCATTCGTCTGTCCAGAAGGGCGCCTTTTCCTTACTCACAACTTTTCCTTATTCTCAACTGTTCCTCAGGCCATCCAGTAAGCCGCTTCCCCAAATCCTTCAGCCCCTGACCCCTGGCCAGGTAACCTCCCTCCCGTTTGTTCTTTCCGGTGCTGCCTTCCGGGAGCCCCACCCCCCTGACCAAGCCCCTCAGCCCTAGGACTAGGCGGGAAGCGCACACCACAAGTCCGCTCCCGCTGGGCGGATGGGTGAGGGTAGGGGGCGTGTCCTCTTTAGTACTGGACGTCGATTGGCCTGGCCGCGGGGAGGGGGCGGGACTGCAGCCTGAGTTGCGGGACCCAGGTCTTCTCAGGGTACTTCTTGCGGCACCGGGTCTGGCTTCAGTGATCGCGTCCGGACAGCGGCGACCCCGGCTCCGGCAGCATGTCTGAGAAGAGGCAGGGACCGGACCCCCAAGGCCGGCGGGGCCCTGATACCTTCACGGGTGAGCCCCGCGTCCCCTACCCCTGTCCTCAGGGACAAGCCCAGCCGGGAGCTCCCAAGCCAGTCTCCGTTGCTTGGCAGTGCGATCGCTACTTAAATCTGCGCTTTTCTCTCTTGCACGCCGAGAATGGCGAACTCTGTTTCACAGGCTGTGGGTCAGGTCTAGGGATGTTAGGGTGCAGAGTGAACAGAGCTGCATGCCCGGCACACTGGACGCGCCAACAGCAGCGCGCGTTTCCAGTAGAGGAAGCCGTCCCGAGGGGGCACGGTCGGCGGCTTGCGTTATCCAGTGGTTGCCAAATGCTAGGCCCTGTGCCGAAGCTTTTGGTTCATTATCTCCTGCCAAGCACGCGGGCAAGGAGATACAAAAGTGACTCGGGGCCACCGAGTGGTGAAGGCGGGGCTCACGCCTGCACTCCACACCCGGGACCCCGCATCTTCTCTGTCTGCCCACCTCCCTTTCCTCCCCGCCCTGTCCCCTCCGAGGCCCCTCCTCCACCCAGCCTTCGCCCACCCTCCCCCCCACCCCGGCGTGAGCCCCCGCCTCCGGCATTAGAAAGAATTTCAGCTCCCCTACTAAAGCTCCCGGCCAGTTTCATGTGTTGTAATAAGCAAGACCGACCTTAGAGGTTTCGCCCTCAGCTCCTGACACAGCGTGGGCTGTAATTGGGGAAGAGAAGTCTCTTTTTTGACATTCTTCCCGCAACTTTTCCCAGCTTCACTTTCTCCCCCATTCTGTCCCCTCCACTTTATGTTGTCCTAGGGACCTCGCTTTTGTCCCTCACAAGGATCTCTGAGTTCCCCCACCCTCACTTGCAACCACCAGGGCCTTCCCAGTCTTGAAGGCAGACACTGAGTGGCTCAGTTTTGTTGTGTGAAGGAACTAGCGCCCTTGAGAAGGCTATCACCTTGAACCATTATTGGCTAACTCCTTAGGGGGTTCAAAAAGAGAGGCATAAACCTCTCGGGAGACATTGGTCCCCTCCCAGGGGCCCTTAGCGACCCAAAGGAATTATTTCTATGGATGGAATTCAAGCAGGATGACAGTGAAAGAAATTTAGGGGGCTGGGTGGGCTTTTTCAACCCCCCCTCTCAAAGAATGCTACAGGGTCCAGCACAAATAACACCCCTTTTTTATTACAAAATCATAAGCATGTACTTCTATAACATAACAAAATCACACTCAAGGATACCATATGGCATTTTAGGTGAAATGTTCAAGTTAAAGCTATAAATTATTACACCCATATTGTGACCCTACCAACCACACTCAAGCAAGGTGTCACTTCTCCTGGACCCTGTATTTTGAACTCATCGATTCTGAGTATTCGTAAAGCCAGCCTTGCCTTTCCCAGCCATCCTTGTCCTTAGTTAGTTCCTTCCCAGGAGCATTAGAAGACTTAACTGAAATCTTTATCCCTCACTTTTCTCTGGTAAGCACCTTGTAGAGTTCTCTTCCTGAATCAGGAGTGTAACAGGGAGGATATACTTGAAGAAACTGACACTCAGAGAAGTTAAAGACTTAAATGTCATACAGTTTATATGGAGCCATATTTTAAGTCTGGATTTGATTGACTCTAAAACTTGAACATAAAAAAATTGGGCCATTCACTGTTTTTCTAGATAGGAAGGCAGGCAGGTACCTTTTTCCAGTGGGAGACTAAAGGACTATCCATATTAAAAGTTGGGTGAAACTGCAGTGGGAAATCTGTGTATAGAAGTTCTTTGGGAATAAACATGATCCTTGTACGTAGTGTTCATTTAGTTGTTTTTCATAGTCGCTGACCAGTTTTCCCTTCAAAGTTCATTTTACAAATCTTTTAAGAATATAATGAAAACCATGCAACTTCTCAGAAAATTATATATACAGATAAAATTTTGCTTTGTCTATGTCATTTTTTTAACTTTCATTGTTTTATTTTCACTGGATTATTTCAATGTATCAACTACACAATTGATAATGGTATTCTTACCAGTGTGATAACCATGCAGGTTGATCCCTGTCTCTTCTGCAAATGCTAAAAGAAAACCCCTTGTTCTTCAGTGAAAAATTAGTGAAAAAGTCTTCAATTAGTGCACTTTTAAAGAATGTAAACCTTAGAGATCTGACACTGTAGGAATGTCCTTACTAGAATTTATTGAGGTCTTACTCCATGCCAAACTCAGTCCAAGTGCTTTACAAACATTATCTAATTGCAATCCTCTAACAGCTTCGCAAGGGAGACATCATTACTCAATACTTTACAGCAAGGGAACTGAGGCTCAGAATGGAAAAATCACAAACACCCGTGTGTGATGCAGAGCTAGGTTTCAAACTTGGGCTATCTGGTTTTCCAAACCATTTTCCTATCCTAGAGCTACCTCCAAAATGCATATCCAAACTGAGGACCTTGTCAAACATCAGTATTTCACTGACAGTGAAAGAAAAAAAAAAAAAGTGTCCCTCTTCAATCTAGACCTCTTGAATAAGACGGCTCCAGCGGGCTGCTTCCGAGGGAAGCAGTAGATATAAAAACTGATGATTTGTCTTAGGAACGTAAATATGACCAAACCTAGTGCAAGACTAGTTTTTCTTTAAAGCCAGTACATTCATTTTGTAATGAAACAATGCAAGTGGATTGCCAAGAAATTTATTATAACTAAGAGTCATGTCAACAGAACAAATCCTTTTGAGAAAATGCCTGAAAATAAGCAGAAGCCAGGGACTGATTTGTTTATTTCAGTTCTTACAGCCATCAGATTGGGGAGAACTTTGTAATTTCTTCAGTAACTAATCTACTTAAACTATCAATGGTCATCATTTAATTCAAACAGAGGAACAAATCTACAAAAGCTGGCATTTATCTATTTTTTTGTGATCATTAAATTGGTTCTTGGTACCACCTGATGGTTAAATTTTACACTGTGAAAGACAGAGTTAATAATTGCCTGGTTAAAGAAAAATATTTCTTTAATATATGTTATTAATTATGCTATTATAGTTGTCCCACTTTTTTCTCCCCTTCCTCTCCATCCTGCACCCTCCCTCCCACCAGCATCCCCCCACCTTATTTCATGTCCATGGGACATACATATAAGTTCTTTGGCTTCTCCATTTCCTATACTATTCTTAACCTCCCCCTTTCTATTTTGTACCTATCATTTCTGCTTCTTATTCCCTGTACCTTTTCCCTCTCTCTCCCCCCTGCTCCCTCCTGGCTGATAACCCTCCATGTGATCTCCATTTCTGTGATTCTGTTCCTGTTCTAGATGTTTGCTTAGTTTGTTTTTGGGGTTTTTTAGGTTTGGTTGTTGATAGTTGTGATTGTTATTATTTTACTGTTCATATTTTTATCATCTTTTTCTAAGTCCCTTTAACATTTCATGTAATAATGGCTTGGATGATTAACTCCTTTAACTTGACCTTATCTGGAAAGCCCTTTATCTGCCCTTCCATTCTAAATGACAGCTTTGCTGGATAGAGTCATCTTGGATGTAGGTCCTTGCCTTTCATGACTTGGAATACTTCTTTCCAGCCCCTTCTTGCCTGCAAAGTTTCTTTGGAGAAATCAGCTGATAGTCTTATGGGAACTCCTTTGTAAGTAACTGTCACCTTTTCACTTTCTGCTCTTAAGATTCTCTCCTTATCTTTAATCTTGAGTTAAGTTGATTATGATATGTCTTAGTGTGTTCCTCTTTGGGTCCAACTTCTCTGGGACTCTCTGAGCTTCCTGGACTTTCATGTCTAGTTCCTTTACCAGATTGGGGAAGTTTTCTTTCATTATTTTTTCAAGTAAGTTTTCAATTTCTTGCTCTTCCTTCTGGCACCCCTGTGATTCAGATATTGAAACAGTCAAAGTTGTCCCAGATGTTCCTAAGCCTCTCCTCATTTTTTGAATGTTTATTCCTTCATTCTGTTCCAGTTGAGTGTTTATTGTTTCCTTTTGTTCCAAATTATTGATTTGAGTCCCGGTTTCCTTCCCTTCACTGTTGGTTCCCTGTATGTTTTGCTTTATTTCACTTTGTACAGCCTTCACTTCTTTTATCATGCAACCTTACTCAATCATTTCTTTGACCATCCTGATTATCAGTGTTTTGACCTCTGTATCTGATAGGTTGGCTATCTCCTGGTTGCTTAGTTCTTTTTCTGGAGTTTTGATCTATTTCATTTGGACCATATTTCTTTGTCTCTTATATTGCACCTCTTACATTGTAAGGGGCGGAGCCTTAGGTATCCAGTGGGGTAGGGAGACCCACTTGGCTGGGTTGTGGCACTGTATGTGGGAGAGAGGTCAGAGAGGAAACTATGCCACTTGCTTGGCTCTCACCCTGCTTTCAGTCACTTCCCCCGCTACCCACAGGTGAATTGTGCTCTTTGAGGTGCTGCCCTCGTGCTGATTCCCAGATTGGTAGGCTTTTGCATGTTCTAGGACCGTATGGGCCCCTCGAACAGACTCTCCTGTCAGACTGTCGGTTTCTCTGGCTGCTGCAACCCCCACGGGTTTTTATAGCCAGAGGTTTTGAGGCTTTCTTTTCTTGTGCTAAAACCCTGGGTTGCGTAGTCCATCTTGCTCCCCAGCTGTCCCTTCCAGTTTATCCACACTTGAATGTGGGACCACCCAGTTCATCAGCTGCTGCCCCTCCTTGAGTCTTCTCTGCCCCAGCTGCTCTTCTCTGCCCCTCCTGCCAATCTGGATGTTCCTTCTTTAACTCCTTGGTTGTTGGACTTCTATACAGTTCAATTTTCTGGTGGTTCTAATTGTTTTTTCTTTTTAAATCCAATGTTATCCTTCTTTTGGTTGTGCAAAGAAGTGAAGCATATCTACCTATGCCTACATCTTGGCCAAAAGCTAAATGCTTTTAATTCTTTTATTTATGCTTATGTGTTAAAAGTATAACTCTAGAAAGCAATAATAATATCTGTATGTAAAATGATACCCTGGACTATGATAAATAAATAAATAAACAACAAATAATTGAGTTAAAAGATTAAAATGAACACTTTTTCCCTGAAAGTTTGGGCCAATAACGTGGGTGCACATTATACATGACCAAATATAGTAACCTTACTGCAATATCTATCTCCTAATGTTTTGAGTATCAAATGAAAAGTTTTATATGAATGTTCTTTTGCAACTTCAAAGTCTAAATTATTAAGATATTTAATGAGGAAAACAATTAAAAAGTTGATTATTTTTTAGAAAGCCTAGTACTTATACAAGAAATTTTTAAAGTTGTAGATATGAAGATGGTCCAAGAAAGTTTAGAAATCTGACTTACCTTCCCCAGCGTGGCCTGTTTTCTTCTCCAGAGACAGAGTCCCCAAGCAGATTGTTAGTCTTGATATTTTCTCTATGGTGTGCAGGTCCCAGAAGGTAATTCACTTAGTAAAAAGCTTATTCCTATAAACTGTACCAATAATGATCTTAAACTTGTGGTAATAATAATGGCTACTATTTAGTGCACACTGCCTGTCAAGCATTTTACATAGTTTCTCATTCAATCATCATAAGAACTCTAAGTACTGTTCTTTTTCCTCATTTTACTAATGAGAAATTAGTGGTAGAATTGGAATTGGACACCAAAACTCAAAGCAAGCTCTCAGCTACTGCTTAGCTGTTAAGCCTCAGCTAAAGAATTGGGAACCTCATGATCTAGTTTCCTTATGCTTCTGTTTCCCATTCTTTTTTTTTTTTTTAATTAAAATGATGTTATTCTATAAAGACTTTTATGGGAAAAAATTATAGATACTTTTAAGATGTCTAAGTGAAACAGCGGGAAAAAAAAAAGAACCAAGAAGTAGGAGGACTTGTTTTGTTTTAATATATTTCAGGCCTAGACTAAATTTAATTAGCTGAATAACATTATGAAATTGTCTTTCCCTCACATTTTTCTGAACATAACTGTTTCTGTTTTTCCAGATGAGGGCCCTCTTCAGCACATTCTTCTGCCTTTCTGAATTCTCTGACTTCACGGGTGGAAGGGTCTGACTTTAAAAAGAGAAAAGAACACTTTGAGGAAAGCAGTGTGACGACTGCTTTGGGACAGAGCTCTCGGGAGCTGATTTCCTGGATCCTGTCTGCTGACATGTAGTTTCAGTTTGTCTTACATAAGAGGCAGTCTTTCCTTCCTCCCCAAGAAAGGGCAGAATTGCTCTACTCATTCAACAACTGTTTACTTAATGAATGTTTTTTGAGTAACTGTTAGGCACTAGGTAATCTCCATATTACAGTAGCTCATTTGCTTTTCACACAGACTCTCTGAAGAGGTAATTTTTTTTGTTTTTCAATTTTATGGGATTTATTTATTTATTTATTTTTTTGCCTTTTAAACATTTTTTTCCAGGACAGTTTGCATTCCACACAATTTTGTTTTAGTTTCAGATGCACAGCCCAGTGGATGGACACTCATATACTTACAAACTGTCCCCACTGATCATTCAAGGGTCCTCCTGGCATCACAGACAGTCTCCACATTATTAACCACATTCTCTGTGCTTTTCCCTACATCCCACGCTTACTTTGTAACTACCGATTAGTGCTGTTTAATCCCTTCAGCTTTTTTCACTCTGTCCTCCCAATGCTTCCCCATCTGGCATCCATCAGTCTGTTCTCTGTATCTGTAAGTCTGTTTCTATTTTGTCTGTTCATTTATTTTGTTTTTTATATTCCACATACAAGTGAAATCACATGGTATTTGTCTCTCTCAGTCTGGCTTATTTCACTTAGCATGATACCCTCTAGGTCCATCCATGCTGTCACAGGTGGTAAGATTTTATTCTTTTTTATGATGGAATAATATTCCATTGTACATGTGTACCACAGCTTAAAAGAAAAGACTTTATTTATTTATTTTTAGATAGAGAGGAAAGGAGGAAAAAAGAGAGGGAGAGAAACATCCCTCTCCTTGAGGGATGCCTCACATACACACCCTGACCTGGGGCCGCACCCACAACCCAGGCATGTGCCCTGATAGGGAATCGAACCAGTGACCTTTTGCTTTGTGAGATGACACTCAACCAATAGAGCCACACTGGTCAGGGCTGTACCACAGCTTTTTTGTCCATTCATCTATTGATGAGCACTTGGGTTGCTTCCGAATCTTGGCTATTATAAATAATGCTGCAATGAACATGGAGGTACACATCATCTTTTGAATTAGTGTTTTGGGTTTCTTTAAATATATACCCAGATGTAGAATTGCTAGGGCACAAGACAGTTCCATTTTTAATTTTCTGAGGAACCTCCACAATGTTTTCCTTACTGGTTACACCAATCTGGATTTTCATATCCTTGCCAGCACTTGTTTGTTGATTTATTGATAATAGCTTTTCTGATGGGTGCGAGGTGATATCTCATTATGGTTTTAATTTGTATTTCTCTGATGATTAGTGATGTTGAACATTTTTTCGTGTTTATTGGCCATCTTTGGAAAAGTGTCTATTCAGGTCCTCTGTCCAGTTTTTAATCGGCTTGATTTTTTGGTATTATCTGAATTCTTTATAAATTTTGGATATTAACCCCTTATCAGATGTATCATTGGTGAATATCTTCTCCCATTCAGTCGGTTGTCTTTTTTTTTTTTTTACAAGTTAGATTTTTTTCCATCACTCTTTTTTTTTTTATTAAAGATTTTATTTATTTATTTTTAGAGAGAGAGGAAGGGAGGGAGAAGGAGAGAAACACCAATGTGTGGTTGCCTCTAGCACACCCCACTCTGGGGGCCTGGTCCACAACCCAGGCATGTGCCCTGACTGGGAATGGAACCAGCGACACTTCGGTTCGCAGGCCGGTACTCAATCCACTGAGCCATACCAGTCAGGGCAGAGGGTTGTCTTTTTGCTTTGTTGATGGTTTCCCTTGCTGTGCAAAAATGTTTTAGTTTGATGTAGTTCCATTGTTTTTTTTTCCTCTTTTGTTTCCCTTGCCCAAGAAGATATGTCAGAAAAAATATCACTAAGAGAAATGTCTGAGGTTTTACTGACTATGTTTTCTTTTAAGATTTTTATGGTTTGGGGCCTTGCATTTAAGTCTTTAATCCATTTTGAGTTTATTCTTGTATATAGTATAAAAAAGTTGTCTAGTTTCATTTTGCAGGTATCTGTCCAGTTTTCCCAACACTATTTATTGAATAAATCATCTTTACCCCATTGTATATCTTGCCTCCTTTGCTGTAGATTAATTAGCCATATAAGCATAGGTTTATTTCTGGGCTCTCTATTTGGTTCCATTGATTTAAGTGTCTGTTTTTATGCCAGTACAATGCTCTTTTGATTACTATAGCCTTATAGTATAGTTTGATATCAGGTAGTGTGTTACCTCCAACTTTGTTCTTTTTTATTTTCAGGATTGCTGTCACTACTTGGGTCTTTTATGTTTCCACACAAAATTTTATATTATTTGTTCTGTGAAAAACACCATTGGCATTTTGATAGGAATTGTATTGAATCTATAGATTGCTTTGTGTGGTATGGACATTTTTAACGATTTTAATTATTTCTATCCATAAGTACAGTATATGCTTCCATTTATTGGTATCTTCTTCGATTTCTTTCTTCATTGTCTTAATTTTTCTGAATACAGGTCTTTCACCTCCTTGGTTAAATTTATTCCTAGGTGGGGTTTCTTTGGGGGGTGCAATTGTATATAAGATTGTTTTTAGTTTCTCTTTCTGATAGTTCATTATTGGAGTATAAAAATGCAACTGATTTCTGAATATTCATTTCGCATCCTGCTACTTTACTGAATTCATTTATCAGTGCTAGTAGTTTTTTGGTGGACCCTCCAGGGTTCTCTATATACAAGATCATGTCATCTGCCAATAATGACAGTTCTACCTGAAGAGGCACTCTTATTTGCCCTATTTTAAAGCACAGAGAGGTAAGGTGCGTTCCCAACATCACACAGCTAATACGTGGTGGAGCCAGCTCTGAAGCCTTCATGCTGTACAGCTTTAACAAGACCAAAATCGCATGAAGGAGACAGACACTGAATGATTAACAAATGTGTTCATTGTCGTTTAGGGAGGATGAAGTGCTAAAGGAAATTAGGAGACAGGGGCCAATTTAAGACGGAGGGATTAAAATTTAAAATTATTGAGGGTACTCTCACCAATTTTTTTCATCTTATTTTATGACTAGAAACATGTGAATAAAGGAAAGCTATAGAAAATCTTCAAGATGCTTGGGAAAGAAAATATTTATACTTAATTTCTTTGTTTCCAAGCTAAGCAAAGGATTCTGTTTATTTCAACTTTTATTGAAAATCTTTCTTGAAAGGATCAGCCCATTTCCTCTCCTTAATATCTCATGGTAAACACATTTTAAATTTTGCAACTCAAATCACATAATGCTCTATCGGTATCAGTTCTTTTGCTCTAGTATTTATAATTATAGATGGTTAATAATGGGAAGGAAAAGTTACAGTCTTCAGTCATGGTTCTTAACTTGAAATCATCTGGCCTATAGCCATTCTAGCCCGAAGAATAATGTTTTCCCTGGAGGCTTAAGATAAGGGCATTCGAAGAACTGTAAACCGTGCCTAATTAAAATAATCACTTGAAAGATGGGTTGGAGCAAGTGTTTTGTTTGCTTTGAAAACCTCTGCCCAAGTGAGCTGCACGTTGTGATCTCCAAAGCAAATGCCATGTATGCAATGCATTCTGTGGTGACCGTGCTGTGTGCTAAACTCTGCCTCTCTCTCAGCTCTGCCGGTTTTAGTCTTTGTCTGCAGAGTACCGCGTTCATTTCTGTTGTCCTGCTCCTCTTCGACTCTTTCTCCATTTCTTTTAGTTTTCCTTTCCTCCTGTTGTTTCCTTCACTTCTTTGTCTCTTTCCCCTCAAATTCCAGTCATTTGAAAAATTGAGTATAGCAAAATTTTGATTAATTTAAGGTGTTTTTATCCTCACTTACTTCATCTGCTCTTTTGCCTGTTTCCACCTTGAATTTTTATTTATCGTTTCTGATAAACACCTTGTTTCAAAACAAGCAAAGGAAGGAGTAACTGGGAATCTGGGAAGTGGACTGTTAATTGATATCTGGAAAAAGACCACAAGTATTTAATGTATGAAGTCCTCCTCCTCAAAGAGGTAGCTGTATGACTTAGCACAGAAATAGGTCTAAATCTACCCAATTGCCTGTTTTTGTATGGCTCACAAGCTACAACTAGTTTTTACATTTTTTTAAAGATTTTATTTATTTATTTTTAGAGAGAGGGGAAGGGAAGGAGAAAGAGAGGGAGAGAAACATCAACGTGTGGTTGCCTCTCACGTGGCCCCCACTGGGGACCTGGCCCGCAACCCAGGCATGTGCACTGACTGGGAATCGAACCGGCGACCCTTTGGTTCTCAGCCCGTGCTCAATCCATTGAGCTACACCAGCTACGGCATTGTTTTTACTTTTATAATTTTTTTAAAAGAAGATTTTGTTATACATGAAAATTACACGAGGTTCAGATTTCAGTGTCCGTAAGTTAAGTTTTATTGGAACGCAGCCTTGCTCGTTCATGCAGCGTTGTCTTTGGCGACTTCTGCGCTACAGTGTCACGGTATTCAGTAGTTGTGACAGATCGAGGGCCTACCAAGCCTAAAATGTGCATTTTCTCACCCTTTACAGGAAAAGTGTGCCAAGTCCTGATATGGAGTTTCTGATGAGGCATAGTACCAGTCGAAAAGAACACATATCCTGAATGTATGTGCTTTTTAAGAAAAAATTCAAAATTTGCCATTTGACCTACTGTTGCCCCTTAAAAAGAGCTCTCAGAACCACGTAGCATGTGTTTCTGAGACTGAGTTCCTAGCCATCCTGCCCTTCCCCACTCAAACGTTCTTGGAAATTTACAATGAAGTGTTTCACTTGTATTCCAGGAAGGAGGAAGGAAAAGATTGTCTTTACGGGTTGCTGTTTAGGTATTATTATCATCCTTTGGCTAATTCATCTTTCTGTGCACAGGAATCTGAGTCAGACTTTTGGGTAAGACATGTTCCTGACCTTTCCTTGAAGTGGAAATCCAGTACTTTTTATGCTTCAGAATAAAGGTGCATTAACAAATGGAGTGTATGATATTACTCCATGCGATTCCCAGTACACAGGGCCAAGTTCAGAAGACCTTAACATATATCAGCTGATATAAGATCATGAACGCCATGCAGTGCTCTGAAATTATGCCTGTTATCATCTTGAAAAGAATATTTTACTGCTTTTCTGGAAGCTAACCAAACAAAAATTAATGTATAACTTGTTTTTATCATTTGTTTCGTGTTTTTTGTTTGTCTGTTTTCTTTTGCCTCCTCCCAGAAAATCTTTTGCTTTATTACTTTGGGACCCCTAGGGCAATATTTTATACTTATGTTACAGATTTTTGTAAACATTAGAAATAATGTATATAATGAGCTAGGGCCTATGGCCAACATGTAATAAACATTCAGTGAATGGCTTTTATTAATAGTAGTAAAAGATACCTCCAGAATAAGATAAATTTAAGAATAACGCAATTTCATCTTTTCAGCAAAATTTGTATACATAATAAGGATTATGGAAACTTTGCTAAAAGTATATTCAGTGCAGCAGTTTCTAATTGAGAAAACTGGACACAACCAAAGTGTTCATTATACGAGATAATGGAATATCATTCAATATTATCATTTAAATGTAAATATGTTGCCATTTAGCCCATAAGTGGTAAGTGGTAGGGTTAGTTTATGGCTGGGTGGAGTTTAAACCTCATCTCTCTGAGGAATGTGATTTGTGTACATTTTTAAGCTATAACCAAGTGGGGAAGAATTTTAAGAGTTGAAAATAGGATAGTTTTATGTTAAAGGCACTAGAATAATATGAAATGATGCCATTTCCCCAGTGTATACACTCTGGTGAAAGACCAGGCCCAGTTTACAGAATATCCACCTAATTAATTGTTCCTCTTGATGTGTAATTCTGTGTACTCATCTGAGCTTCTCAAAAGCATACTGTGATAATGGAAACTAAGCACACAAAAAAGAAAAACTGGGCCACGCTTTCTAGCTTTTCCTCATGTAGATAACAATTCAATAATTTAGTGACTCAATACATAAATGAACTTCTTTGAGGGTCTTTGAATGTCTAAACCTAGCCTGGCAGGAGGGAGGCATGAAGTGAGGGGAAAATTAAGTACTTTAAGAGGCTTTGTCACAGAGGGTAAATGCTACTTATTTTCTCATCTATATTGTGAGAATGTGAACACTTGAGTAAAGTGGGGATTACAGAAAACTGCCTTCCGTATCTACTGAGCTCTACTTCAACCCTATAAAACCAGTCAATTATCCTTATACTATAGGTGGAGAAACTACGGTTCAAAGAGGTGAAGATCATACAACTGAGAAGTAGCAGAATTTAAATGGAAACTGAGATGCTCCCTCTTCTCAGGAAATCTCAATCTAATATGGTATATAAATGCACAATACACTAAAGTATTAGGCAATATAAGTGCCATAAGAGGTTTAAAAAGTGCCATCGAGATTCAGGGGGAGGAAGAACACATCTAGCTGGACAGCTTAGTAAGATTGTATTTTATTCCCACTGTATGCCACTTACTGGGCTAGGCATTGAGAATATAAAAATGATTAATAAATATCCCTGTCCTCGGGGAGTTTATGGTCCAGCATATTCAGGACAGAGATACCAGAGAATTGGGCATCACAGGGGCCTTTTAGAAAGCTGCCAGGTAAGTCTTTGCAGCCCATCTGTTCCTCGGTTAGACTTCATTTCACTTTGGAAACCTAGGCCTGAGTCTGGCAAAGAGCCTTGAGACGGGCTTTTTCTATAAATAGACAGAGCTGGAATGAAGAGGACTTCCTCTGTAGGAATATCAGATTTCACTCTTAGAACTCCTGCCTTGCTTTCCCAGTTTGAATACCAACTTAAGAAAATGCTCCAAACACAAACTTCCTTTTTTAATATATTTTATTGATTTTGCTGTTACAGCTGTCCCATTTCTCCCCCATCATTCCCTTCCACCCTGCACACCCCCTCCCACCAACATTCCCCCCTTTAGTTCATGTCTGTGTCATAAGTTCTTTAGCTTCTACATTTCCCACACTATTCTTGCCCTCCCCCTGTCTATTTTCTACCCACTGTCTATGCTACTTGTTCTCTGTACCTTTTCCCCCTCTCTCCTCCTCCCATTCCCCTGTTTGCTTACCCTCCATGTGATCTCCATTTCTGTGTTTCTGTTCCTGTTCTAGCTGTTTGCTTAGTTTGCTTTTGTTTTAGGTGTGGTTGTTCATGTCTGTGAGTTTGCTGTCTTTTTACTATCCTATTTTTTATCTTCTTTTTCTTAGATAAGTCCCTTTAACGTTTCATATAATAAGGACTTGGTGATGATGAACTCCTTGAACTTGACCTTATCTGAGAAGCACTTTATCTGCCCTTCCATTCTAAATGAAAGCTTTGCTGGATAGAGCAATCTTGGGTGTAGGTCCTTGACTTTCATGACTTGGAATGCTTCTTTCCAGCCCCTTCTTGCCTGTAAGGTCTCTTTTAAGAGATCAGCTGACAGTCTGATGGGAACTCCTTTGTAGGTGACTGTCCCCTTATCCCTTGCTGCTTCTAGAATTCTCTCCTTCATTTTAATCTTGGCTAATGTAATTATGATGTGCCTTGGTGTGTTCCTCCTTGGGTCCACCTTCTTTGGGACACTCTGAGCTTCCTGGACTTCCTGGAAGTCTATTTCCTTTGCCAGATTGGGGTAGTTCTCCTTTATTATTTGTTCAAATAAGTTTTCCACTTGTTGCTCTTCTTCTTCCCCTTCTGGTACCCCTATAATTCGGATGTTGGGACGTTTAAAGATGTCCTGAAGGTTCCTAAGCCTCTCCTCATTTTTTTGAATTCTTGTTTCTTCCTTGTTTTCTGTTTGGTTGTTTCTTTCTTCCTTCTGGTCCACTCCATTGATTTGAGTCCCAGTTTTCCTCCCATCTCTATTGGTTCCCTGTGCATTTTCCTTCATTTCACTTATTGTAGCCTGCATTTGTTCATCTAATTTGTGAGCAAAACCAACCAATTCTGTGAGTATCCTGATCACCAGAGCTTTGAACTATGCATCTGATAGGTTGGCTATCTCTTGGTCACTTAGATGAATTGGCTCTGGGGCTTTGAACTGTTCTCCTGTTTGAACCATTTTTGGGTTGAGGTTTTTTTTTGGTCTGGTTGGGCTGTTACATAGTGAGGGGTGGAGCCTTAGATGTTCCCCAGGGCAGGGCAGCCCAGTCACTGGATAGTGACACTGTATGTGGGGGTGGGGTCCCAGAGGGAACAATGACACTTGCTCCACTTTCTCTCAGATTCTAGTCCCTTCCGCCACTTCCCCTTAGCCTGGATTATCTGTGAGCGAATGTGGGACCACCTGGTCAGCTAGCCACCTTGCACGGCCTCACCGGGTCTGCACCGTTGCCATCTCTTGCCCAGGGTCCACTAGCTGCCACCTGTGGTCCTGCGGTCTACCAGCCGCTGCTGCCTGCGTGCCTGGGTCCACCAACCTCCACTTTTTCCTGCCACAACTCCACCCCTCTTACCAGTCTGGATGAATGGCTGTCATCATCCAGATGTGTGAGGAGGCACATTGTATCCACCTATGCCTCCATCTTAGCCGGATGGCCCACAAACTTCTTTAATGAGGATTTTTTTAAAATTCAGAGGCAAAGGATCAGAGTGAATTGATTTAGAACATGGGCTTTGGAGTAAGATGACCTGTGTTTAAATCCCAGGTCCTCCATTGTCTGACATTGGGAAAGTCACATTGCTTCATTTACTTCATTTGTAACATGGAATTAAAAATACTTTTCAGGGCTTTGTGAGCAGTACATTAGATACACATCTAAAGTAATTTAGCCCAGTGCACTTGGTGTATAATGAACCATCTGAAAATGGCCGCTGTGATTACTATCAGTTACCGTAACAATACCTGATCCAGGCTTCCCCACAGCAGCACTGTGGCCTTGCTTGGAATATTCTCTTGGTCAATGTGGTAAACCCCCAAAATTATAACTTAGGAACCTCCAGAATTAACTGAGATCACTTTCATTTAAGTACGCATAAGGATGTTTACCTCACACTATGACACAGGGTCAGAAGACTACGAAGTCACAGGTAACCGAAGTACTCTGTATTTCTGGTTTTTCATCCTGTGTTTTGGAGCACTTGACCTGTGTCTCTCTCTCCCCCATGCTCCCAGCCTTAACTCTGCTGATTTTTGGCCTCCTGTTTACTCAAAGCTCTGTCTCACCGCCGTCTTTGCCCTGTCTTCTGAGCAGTGATCCATGCCTGGCATATCTCTTCCCCTCTTGCCAATCTCCCGTTAAAACAATTCCTGGAAATAGAGCAGAAGTCTTCTGTGGTTGATAAGAAAAATGATAGTATCGCTTGGCCTAGTCAGTCCCTCTGTCCTTCACAAAAAAAGAAAAACAAACTAAAAATGAGGAAGACACTGGATACCAGAAGGGAAGGTAATTTCCCAGGATGCTAGTGACAGGCAATCACGGGCAGCTGGGCGCACCCGCCGAGAGAATGAGTCCAGACATGGCTCTGAGAGAGACTCTTTGTCAGAAGATGAAATTCATAGTGTACTTGGCCCTTCTGAACGATTTGGACGATTGATGGAAAGTTTGAGGTTAAATTAGTAAGTACGTTGAAAACTAAGCAAAGGGAAAATACAAGGCATTCACTCCCAAAAGAGAAAAAAACAGTTGTACAGGAAAGGAAAACTGTACTTCGTGACATGGCTTAGCTTTGAACTGTATTTCTGTATCCATGATGATGCAAAATTTGATATTAATCCAACCAAAATTATGATGCAGTTGGAAGGATGGGTAAGGAATTGGCTAATAAATTACGGTGCATATGCCTAGTGAAATATTTTACAGGTGTCATTTTTAAAAAGAGGCTCTAAATGAACTTGTCATCATATATCATATAGTTTTCACCTTTAATTATGCTGTACTTTTGGCTTAAATGCCCTTTTCCTTCCTTCCCCTTTCTTTTTGTTGGTGTTTTCTTGAAACTACATCCCACAAGAAGGCCCTCTGACAACCAAACTGTTTACCTTCCCCATTAAACTTTAACCCACCGGATAGCTGGGATTGGGTCTTATTCACTTTTCTGACTTCAGTGCAAAGCACAGGGCATAATCAATATTAGGTGCTTAGGAGATGTTTGCTGGGCAAAGAAAAGAATGATGTGGCCCTGGCCAGTGTGACTCAGTTGGTTGGAGTGTTGTCCCACACACCAAAAGGTTGGGGATTCGATTTCCGTTCAGGGCACATTCCTAGGCTGCAGGTTTAGCCCCTCCAGTCGGGCGTGTATGGGAAGCAACTACCAAGTTTTTCAGACTGTAAGACGCACCGGACCATAAGATGCACCTAGGTTTTAGAGGAGGGAAATAGGAAAAAAAAATTGTGAAGCAAAAAATGTGGTAAAATATTTAATAACATAAATACATAGGCCGCCACGCCCTCCACCCCCCATCCCATAGCAAGCCAGGTAAGCTACATTTGGACTATAGAATGCACCCCCTTCTCCCAAATTTGGGGGGCATGCATCTTAATAGTCCGAAAAATGCAGTAATCGGTGTTTCTGTCTGACATTGATGTTTCTCTCTGTCTGTTGTCTCTCTGCCTCCTTCCTCTTTCTCTAACATCAATAAACATATTTTTTAATTAAAAAGAATAAAAGAATACTGTGAAAAATACTTGGGTTATGTTAAGGAGATTAGGAAAACTAGCACCTACACTTAAGGTTGCTAGATGGATCTGATGGGAAGATTCACGGAAACACCCAGTGTAACTCCAGGCATAGGTGTTCGCTGAACGGTAAGGATGGAGATGGTGGTGAGTGTGCTGGTAACAATGATAAGAGCTGTTTATTTTTTGTTTTCACAGAGAGCCCCTACACAAACCTTGGAATTTGTGGATGGGTTTTGGTGTTTTTCTCATTCTTGTTCACACTTGCAACTTTTCCACTATCAATATGGTTCTGCATAAAGGTAAAGAATATTTCATTCACATCTGGAAAAGCGTCAACTAGCTACAGAAACCTACTTTGTGTATGCACATGTGTAGGAGAGACAGGTTGTAGTGGCCTATAATTCTTTTTCCTCCATCTCTCCTTTGGGAAATTCACTCTAGTCACCTATTGCAAATAGAATCTTACCAGTTCTTTGCGGCCAGTCTAGTCAGTCCTTCCTGAGGGTTCGATGAGATCGCCATCGACAGCGTTCTGGCACCGGGAATGTGGGGTGGTCCTGGGAGAAGCTCCAGAGTCAGGGTACGGAGGCTGACCGCTGGCTCCATTGTTGAAGGTGTGACCTTTGCCGTGTTTTCTCACCTGTAAAATGGGCCATTGTGAGGATTAAATGACTTAATGTGTTTAAACATGCTTATTGCAGTGCTTGGCACATGGTGAGTGCTTTCCAAATGCTGGTTATTTTTTTCTATAAAGCGATTAATACTTTGATAGATGACTATCATTTATATATTCCTAGAAAGATAAATGTGCTCTAAGAATTATTATTATCGTTTAAGAAATCAGGAGACAAACTGTGAGAACTTTAGCTTTTTTTTTTCTGTATTAACAATACACAAGTAATTGAAAATAATGTTAATAGCTGAGGAGTGAGGTTATGGATTTGCCTCTGTATACTGTTCTATACCTTCCAAATTTTATACAATGAATAACTATTGCTTTTATAATTAGTAAAAAAAAGTAAATAAATATCATACTTGGTGGAGGTATTAAGCATTAGAAATATTATTTGTAGATATAATCTGGATTATAGAGAAGAAAATAGAGTTGTGTAACCTCTTTAGAGCAGAAACATACATTTTAAAAGCTATGCATATAAATATTTGTACTTATATCAAATTATTATTTGTTTTTAATCTAGATCATAAAAGAATATGAAAGAGCCATCATCTTTAGATTGGGTCGAATTTTACAAGGCGGAGCCAAAGGACCTGGTCAGTACTGGGATTCTAGATTGTCTGCCTGGAGACTGAAATTCTTTTATTGATGTGATTTCCCTTACGAGGTTCTTTTCTGTTGACTTAGAAAGGAGTTCTTCAAATAACAGAAGTTATATGACAATAGCAGGGGTGCTAGCCAGGCTTGCTATAACCACTCCTTCCTTCCTTCTTCTCCCCTCCCTTTCCCATTTGAGCTGATAAGATTGTCTTAGTAGGCCAGGAATAGGTACAGCCGTGTGAGTTTAAGCATGTGAATCCCTACTGAAACAAAGGCCGTGAACCCCGGCTGGCCTAACTCAGTGGATTGAATGCCGGCCTGTGAACCAAAAGGTCAGCGGTTTGATTCCTGGTCAGGGCACATGCCTGGGTTGTGGGCCAGGTCCCCAGCTGGGGTGTGAGAGAGGCAACTGGTCGATGTATTTCTTGCACATCGATGTTTCTCTCCCTCTCTCTCTCCCTGCCTTCCCATCTCTCTAAAAATAAATAAATAAACTCTTTTAAAAAATAAAATAAAATAAGCCCTGGCTGGTGTAGCTCAGTGGATTGAGCGCAGGCCTGTGAACCAAAAGATTGAGGTTTGATTCCCAGTCAGGGCACATGCCTGGGTTGCAGGCCAGTTCCCGGCAAGGGACACAGAGAGGCAACCATACATTGATATTCCTCTCCCTCTTTCCCTCTCTCCTTCCCTTCCCCTCTAAAGATAAATAAATAAAACATAATAAATAAATAAAATAAAATAAAGGCTTTGAGTTGTTTTTTGGCAAACTTCATTTAAGCTCCTACTGTGTTCCAGGCTCTTAGAATTCACTGGAGACTCGAACACAGCGGTCCCCAGCCTTTTAGCACCAGGGACCAGTTTCATGGAAGACGATTTTTCCATGGACCAGGGTGGGGGAATGGTTTTGGGATGATTCAAGCACCTTCCATTCAAGCTCACCTCCTGCCGTGTGGCCCAGTTCCTAACAGTCCCCGAGCGATAGTGACCAGTGGCCTGGAGATTGGGAAGACATGACCTAACACAGTTCCTGCCCTCAAGGATCTTACTGTCTAGTGGTAGGACACCAACAAGGAGACAGATAGTTACAATTCTGTGTGATGAGCATTATCCAAATAGCTGTGGAAACCCAGAGAAGAGTGCCTGACCCGAACTTGTAGGATGAGACAAGGCTTTCCGGAGGGGACAACTTGACTGAGTCTTGAGGCGTGGAAAGGTATTAGGGGAGATATTCCTGCCAGAAAGAGCAACATGTGCAGGTCAACATAGAGGAGAGTGTCCCAGATTCAAGGGACTGCGGGTTGCTCAGAGCCGAGGACAGGAGAAGAGGTGCGCTGGGGCAGGCCCTCAAACCTCGTATGGCTGGTTCAGCAGTTTGTATTTCAGGAAAGAGTGCTCTGCTTGCAGCTTAGAAACTAGATCGGAGGAGAGACACTGGCAGGAACAGAAAGACGACTTGGGCAGCGATTGCGCAGGTCTGCGTGAAAACAGACATCACAGTGCAGGAAGGCAACGAAGTCCGCGGGCCCTGGTGAGGACCGCTCAGGCCGGGGAGTAAGCAGAGGAGTAGAGGACAACATCCCCAGCTCCTGGCTGCTTCCCGAGATGAGCTGATGACTTGCAGTTGACGAGGTCGATGCTCTAAGAACTGAATGGAAGGTAAACCGATTAGGTGCCGATCTCTCCCCATAATCTTCTGTGGGTCTTGGTTGCAGGTTTGTTTTTTGTTCTGCCGTGCACTGACAGCTTCATCAAAGTGGACATGAGGACCATTTCGTTTGATATTCCGCCTCAGGAGGTAAGGTGGTCTTCTGCTATGAGCGACTGAGGCAGCGCGGTGAGAGCGTGGGACAGTGGGAGGCGGCAGGTGTGGTGGCTACGGCGTAGGTTCAGCGCCTGTCTGCCTTCCCCATTTTCTAGCTGGGGGACCTTGAGCGAGGTATTTCACTTCTCTGGGCTTCGGTTTCCTAACGTATAAAATAGAGACCATAATAATAGGACCTACTCTATGGGGTTCTCGAGAGAACTGAATGAGTTGCATGTAAAGTACTTCAAACCAGCTGATAGTGAAGGGCTATGTAAGTGCTTGTTTTTATAAAATGTAGTGTAATGTTAATGTAAGCATAAGGTTAGCATTGTTATTGGCATTTTTACTGCCGAATTTCTTCTCTCTGGGTTTTCTGACAGAAAATCCTGCTTACTATGATATCCTTTGCCCTAAAGGTCTTGATTTTATTCTAGATAAATTGGTTAAAAGCCAAAGAATTAGAAACTGCTTATTTGGCATTTTAGATAAAGCATATGATGTTTTAGACTAGTAGTTATTTCATGCTTTTTCAAACTACTTCACAAATATTATCACAGCTGAAACAGCAGAATCCCTAGAAAGCGTATAGTTGCTGTGAGACGAGATTCCCCCAGACTACAGTGGTAGACGCAGGTCAATAACTCAGCTCTTTGGATTCGGGGTCCCGTGCTTTTCCCACAACTCCATGCTACGTGCAGTCTGCATCAGCTCCTTTGTGGCCCTTGAAGCAGAGTCCGCCGTGCTGGTACTTACGTCTAAGGAGGCAGAGAAACTATTGCAGACAGAAGGCCTAAAAGCATAATGAAGGGAGGGACAGAAAAATACCGCCCGTGTTTCTTGGCCAAAAGCCAGGTATCCAGCAGGGTGGTGGGGCCTGGCCGCGGTGCCTCCTCTTGTCACAGAAAGCCAGACACCAGCCTTGGAAGCTCCTTGCTGGTACTGATCCAAGTAGTTGGTGAGCTCAGATCTCATAGTCCACACATGTGTGGTGACACCAGAAATCATTTTTACCCCCAAGAACAAGACAGAGCATTGCTGTATCCTCTGCATGTTTTCCTGTGCTTCAGGAAAGACCGACTCTCAGAAGGAGCCCGTCTCAGAGTAGCTGGGAACTCGGGCTTTTTTCCTCTGTAGCACTGCGGGCCTCTGGCAGGGTCCCTGCCTGCTTCTGCCTTCCAGCTGCTCTCTGCTTTCCTGCCGGCTGTGAACGCAGAGCGCATTGGAACTTGGCAGGCAGTCCTTTTTCCCATCCCCGTGAATGCGCTGTACACAGAGATAAACATGCCGCCCTGCGATAAACAGTCGGCAGAGAGGCCGCGGCGTTGGAAAGCTCTGGCTGTGGCCAAGTCACGGTGTCAAGAATTTGTTTAGAAATGATACACATTTTTCCCATCGCCTCATGGGAAAGAATTAGTTTTCACAGAAGATGGTAATGTACTATACATTTATTTACAAATCTCCTACTTCTCTTTCAAGTTAGAATGATATATTTAGAATTATATTTCAAGTTAGAAAAAACATATACATATATAAAGGATTAATGCTTTGATGCCCAGCGGGACTAAACAGCTATGTAATATGTCATTGCCATTACTATTTTCCATTTACAGAGCTCTGAAACTTTCAAAAGGGCCTTGTTCACCAACATTTTCTTATTTGATCTTCAAAGAAATTTGTGTAGAATGGGCAGTCTTATTAGCTCCATCTCACAAATGAGGAATAGGTGTTTAAATTTTAAACAGTTTAAAATTTTTTAATCCTCACCTGAGGATATATTTATTGATTTTGGAGAGAGAGAAGGGGTGAAAGAGAGAGAGAAACACCAATGTGAGAGAGAAACATCAACACACACCTGACCAGGGACTGAACCCGCAACCTAGGCATGTGCCCTGACCGGGAATTGAACCTGCAACCTTTCAGTTTGTAGGATAAGGCTCCAACCAACTGAGCCGGAGCAGCCAGGGCTGGGTCAAACAGTTTAAAAGCCAGAGGTCACCGAGGGAAGTACAGGCAGAGTTGAAACTCCAGGTCTCCTCTCACTCTCATGCTCCTCTTTAATCACTGTATTCCGAGGACCACGTTTCATTTTAATTCATCTCTTGTTTACTGACAGCTTGCTATGTATCAAGCATTCTGCTGGTGATAGAGATACAGAGACAGATGCCTCAAGAAATTCATAGTCTAATAGAGAAATAATGACGTGAATCGGTAAAGTCACTGCAACGAGGTGCAGAGGGAAAGGCATGCTCTGCCATGTGAGTGAGGGGAGTTTCACAGAGAAAAGGACCCTGGAGCTGTGTCTTGAATGCCGAGTAAGAATGTGCCGGTCTGATATGATGAGGGAGAGAGGGAGGGCAGGACATCCATGGAGAGGGGCCATCGGCACAAAGGCCGGGGGACGTGGACCACAATGCATACGGAGGTCTGCACCTCATCTAGTATACCGTGGGCAGGAGGAGGGAGGGAAGAGCAAGGCCAGAGGGCCACATGTCGAAGGGCGAGGTGTCGAAGGACTCGTGTGTCACACTAAGGACTTCGCCCTGTGGGCGGTAGGAAGAACTGGCACCTTCTGTCCCACGAAGTGTTTTTATGTAGCATGCTGTAAAGACATTTTTACCCTGAGCTTGCCCTGTAGAAACAGTTCCCACTCCCATTTTGTTCTGGTAACACTGTACTGCTTGTAATTCTAGTCATATGTAGAGACCTAGGCGCTCCCGTGCACTTCGTCTTCTCTGCCGTGAATACTCTCTCACTATACCCTCCACCCTCCGGAAATTTTTATTCCTTCCTTCAAGACTCATTTCCAGTATCACCCCTGCCAGCTATAACTGCTCGTTGTTTGTTCCTTAAGCCTCTCTTGACTCCTCAACCCCTTTGAAAGTAGGAACCAAGATTTTCTGTACCTTTATCCCTGGTACCTAGTACAGTGCCTGCTACAGAGTGGTGTCTCATTTGTTGAATGGCTGAATGAAGTAATGGAATTAATGAATAAATGAACGTATTTTGTTGAAGACTTTCAGATGCTTTACTGCCTTAGTCCATCTGATCTGCTGTAACAAAACAACACGGTCTGGGGGGCTTATAAGCAGCAGAAATTTATTTCTCATAGTTCTGGAGGCTGGGAAGTCCGAGATTAAGGCATTGATGTGTTCAGTGTCTGATGAGGGATGAGGGACCTGCTTCCTGGTTCATAAATGACTGTCATGCTGTGTCATCACGTGGTGGGAGGCAGGGTTCTGCCTTCACAACCTAATCACCCCCAACCAAATACCAACACATTGCGGGTTGGGTTTCAACACAGGAATTTGGGGGTAGGGGGGACACAAACATTCAGTCGGTAGCACTTACTAAAGGAAGTCGGCCAGTGTCACGAGATGTTCTATGGAATAGCATTCCTGACAGTCATATTAAGGAAAGAGTCGGCAGACAGATGTAAAATCGATTTCTTTACACCGTAGATCCTCACCAAGGACTCAGTGACAGTGAGTGTGGATGGTGTGGTCTATTACCGCGTCCAGAACGCCACCCTGGCCGTGGCCAACATCACCAACGCCGACTCAGCCACCCGTCTGTTGGCACAGACTACTCTGAGGAATGTGCTGGGCACCAAGAACCTTTCTCAGATCCTCTCCGACAGAGAAGAAATCGCGCACAACATGCAGGTGAGGCGGGCTCCGCGCTGCCGCTCGCTAGAAATCGCCAACTGAAGCAGAGACTCGATGGTGGTTCGAGAACTTACCCACGGAAGTTGGGGGACCGCTGGCCTTTTTTTCCTCGCCGAAAGGTTTTCCCAAACTTGATGGAAGGGGATGTTTTCCGCATAGATAGTTCACGGGTAGTCACGCTCAGATGCATGCATTAGTGTTCCCGCCCAGTGTGTATATATTTCCAGAATTAGTATTAACCTTTTCTGTAGCATAATAGTTCAGAGGCTGTTGGTATAGTGCGAGTGTTGGTGAAGTTGTGTTCTCAGAGCCCCGTGACCCCCTGGGAAGTCTTACGCTTTCCAATGTTGCTTGAGTAATAGATGACCCATTAAACCTGACCTGTTCAAGAGTACTATAAATCTGAACTCTTATTGTTTGTTGACTTCATTGCGTGTAAAATCTATGATCTTAGTCGATACCAACAATAACTGTGGGAAATAAATAGTACGATTTCACTCCTGCCATTGCAAGGGAGAAAGCCGAAGCACAACGAAGTAACGTGGCTTACGCAGAGTCACTTTAGCTTGGGACTTGGCTGACCACCTGTCTTAATAAGGGAAGTTTTATTGGAATACAGCCACGCCCATCTGTTTATGTAGTATCCACGGCTGCTTTTGATCTACAAGGGCAGGGTAAAGTAGTTGCAGCAGTAATCACCATCTGGCCTTTTTAGAGAAAGTTTGCCTGCATTGGCTTATTAGCAACCGAGTGAGAGCTCCCCAGTGAGCCAGCACCTTATCCACTCCAGGTCCCAGGGTGCACAGCGACCTTAGGCCCCTGGACCGGGACAACCATTTCCGCCTGCCTTCTCTCTTCCTACCAGGCCACCCTGGACGATGCCACTGATGACTGGGGAATCAAGGTGGAGCGTGTGGAAATTAAGGACGTGAAGCTACCTGTGCAGCTCCAGAGGGCGATGGCTGCAGAGGCGGAAGCATCCCGGGAAGCCCGAGCCAAGGTCACCTTTTTTTTTTTTTTGTAGTTTGTTTTTCCTATTGAATTTTCTTTTTAGTTAAAAAAAAGAAGAAAACCATGTTTGTTATAAAAATTAGAAGTACGCCTGAAGTGTTTAGTTAAGGTGAAAGCCCTCCCAGTCACTTCAGATTGCATCTCCCCAGAGGTTGCCACTCTTCACACGTTAGTGTGTTTACTTCCGGATTATCGTTTCTGGTTTATTTGGGTTTTATTTGACTAGCTTGTTAGACTGTCGGCCTGCTTGTTTCATAGAAGTAGGTCACACCATACACACTGTTCTGCACCTTGATTTTTTCCCTCTGTACCGCATGGGCATATCAGCCCATGCAGAGTTCCCTCGTCCTTTCACTAACTGTACGTCCTGTGCTTTGTTCTCCCAGTCAGTCCCCTGGAGGACAAATGAACAGTTCTGACATCAGAGCAAATGGGCAGCCTCACGGTTTGCTTACCATCCATTTGTTTCTCTTGTCTCCTTTCATTCTCTCCCTTTTCTCTGGATCTTCTTTTTTCTTCCTGTTGCTTCTTCCTTTCTCTCCTCTTTCCTTTTTTTAAAAATTTTTCTTTCTTTGTGCTCTGACCAGGAATCAAGCAGGCAACCTTTGGGTTCATAGGCTGGTACCCAATCCACTGAGCCACACCAGCCAGGGCTAATTTTTCTTTCTTTGATGTCTGCTTCCCCCGGCATCCCTTCCTTTCCATCATCATCTCTGCCTATGTCTTAACCCTGTGCAGATGCATGACCCCTTTGAGAATTGCTGAAGGTTGTAGTCGTTAACCTAACCTAGAAAAGAGGCTCTACGGCCATGATACTGCGCAAGGACACAGGACTGCCCCACCAAACAAACCCAAGGGCAGGATGTAGATTCGGGCTTCATCAGAACTGGAGTCAAGACGGAAGGGAGTGCGTCATTTCATTTCCTGGGCCTCATCTCCCTGCAGGCGGTTTCAGGAAGAGACTGTCTGGCCCTAGTCAACCACTGACGGAGGCAGACCAGCCCTGACTCCGAATTCACAGCAGAGGGATGATCTCTGGCCCAGCCTTGGTCGAAGGGTAAAGTCAGGTGCTAATCAGGGCTCACAGCCCCTTGCCTGCGAACTCATGGAGGAACGGGGGTGGTTTGGTAGGAGGGGCCACTGTGGACTTGGCAGATCTCCCAGGACACAAGGAGCAAACCAATTTGTTGTTAGAAAATTAGCAGTAGCTGGTGATAATTGGCCAACCACAGCACCCCGCCCTTCCCCTAGGATGCCCTTTAGGCCACAAATGGGTCACTGTAATTTCTTAACCAGCCCCAAACAGAGTAGTAGCTCATTTGACACATTACACCCAGAATTTTCTGATAACCAGAAATTCTAGGTTTTTCTAATGTGATCACTGATGCTTGTAATGCTAACCTGGTGACACTCAGATTCTTCAAGTGCTTTCTATCAAATCATCACAGGCAGAAGACTAAATTGTATTTTTGATAATATTAAACATGCCCTACTAGAATCTAATTATTTAAACAATTAGGAGTCAGTTATACCTACAATACGTCATTAACCATAACCCCATTTCCAAGTCATACTGAACTACAGAATTTGTCGTGCATAGACTACTTAGAATATCAGGGCCCCGAGGGTCCGTAGAGGTTATCTTCTGAGGGTGGCAAACACCTGGCCCGGAGCTGCTGCTCCACCCTTAATCCCCGTACCAGTGACTAACCGCAGCACTGCTTCGGGCGAGCTTAGACTTGGCCTCTATAGCACTTTTGGTAACAACCCTCTGCGGCTTGGAAGTGGCTCTTAAAATGAAACTTATTTGCCATCCCACTGCTCAGATGAAAAAAACTGAAGCCTAGACAAGCTACGTGATCTCCACAAGGTCACAGAGTCTGTTCGTGGTGGTGGAGATTAGAAGTCCCCTCTGCCCCTGGTGGTCTCCTCGGAACTTTCCAGGGTGGACTGAGTCTCTTCCGCAAGTGTTCTCACCAGTTAGGAAAGAGAATCCCTATTTCCTTTTAAAACAATAAGAAGAGATTAATGAAGCTGGTTAAAATTCTAAATTACTCTGCTCACACTGGCCTGGGGCTGTCGGGTTGGTCTGGAAGCAGTCTCGTGGCTCCCGGCAGCGACTCTGTCTGTCTTTCAGGTTAGGGCTCACACCTGGAATCGTTGTGAGTCCAGCCCTTCTGTAAAACGCGGTAACTCTGCAGTATCCATAAGGCTATATATTCAGGTTCTCGTGGAAAATAGGGCAGGTCAGTTTCTTCAACAAATAAATAGCAAAGGATAGGAGAACTTATAGATTAAGAGACTTCAGAGAAAAATTCCTCCGTTAATTAGGCTTCAGGAAAATATAAATTCAGATCACAAGGAGATGCCACCCTAGACATCCACCAGAATGGCTTTAAAAAGAAAGAAAAGAACCAGCTGTGGGTGAGGGAGGTACTGGAACTCATATTTCGTTGGTAAGAGTATATAAGTTGGTACAAGTCCTTTGTAAAACTACCTGGCAGTATGTGCCTAACAGAAACGCACGCCTGCGTTTATGAAAAGGCAGGCCCTGCAGTGTTCACGGCAGAACCTTGTAAGCGCCCAAACTGGAAAGCACCCCAGTGTCCGTTGCTGGCTGAGCGGGTAGCATGGTTTATTCCCGTGAAGGAACACGCTACAACCAAGTGAATGAACATACAAGTGCTTACGGATACAATTTGAGAGAAAGGAGCCAGTCACGGAGGAGGACAGATTCTCCCACCAGCAAGTTAGCTGATTTCTTGAAAGTTTCTAGACCAGCTCCTCATGACTTGAAATAGAATCTCCTTCCTTTTTCATAACTCATAAAAATGCCTGACATGCTTTCAAGCTCCTATTTCTGGGCCTGGTCATCTCTTACGTGAGAGGGTGGCGTGCAAAAATACAGATCGTTTTTCTCTGCCCTTCTCCCAGACCAGCCTGCCTGGGCTATGACAGGAGACCACAGTAATCTCAGACTTGAAAATGCCAGATTTTAAAACGATGGTCCAGAAATACAAGGTGTTGATTGATACGGGATTACTGTGCACTTGGCAGAAGCCCCACCTACCCACATGTGTCCTGTTTCACTTTCTAAAATCCTACCTACAATGCGTATTCTTGGCCTCCATTGAGGCACAGCCAGTGGTGTTGGGCTCACATCTTGGGCAGCTCACTCAGGGCAGCTTTTCTATGAACAAGGTGTGTGTCCAGCCCAGTGGGTCTGGCTTTCCAGCCAAGACATTGTGTATTGATCGGTAGTGGGAGGTGAGGTATGTTTGCAGTTGGTCCATGTCCAGACCAAAAAAAAAAAAAAAAGAGTGCCTGACTGGAAGCGTGAGGCGACATGGGGATAAAATCAGAGCCCGCTGTCCCCGTGGCCGGCATTCACTGTGCGTTCTCTGCTGTGCCTGCCTTGGACCAAGGTTGCATGGTTCTCTTTGAGCACACCCGGCACTTGCCCCTTCTCAGAGACTTAAGTAGGACATAATGGGCTTGCCTCAATACATTGAGTTGTTTAACCCTCTAAACTTGGCCCTTGCCCTCAAAAAGTACCGTATCCTGTATTTCCAATCTCACCTAGTGGCACTCTCAGGCAGCCGAAACCTAGAAACCTGGGACTCGGCCCCTGTTCCCCTTTCCTCCCGTACACGCTCAGCCTCCTAGCACCAGCGAGTCGTGCCCGTCACTCTGAAGCACTTCCACGGGCAGCCCTTACTCTCTCCTCTCCTCATGGGTCCTCAGTCATCTCTCAGTGTTTCCTCCTCAAATCTCTGCTGGCGTGCTGCCCGGGAAGTTCTGTGATGGCTGCCGGCCGCCTGCCCCTTTCTCCGGTTTGATCTCTCCTTGCACTGTCTGCAGGTCATTGCGGCCGAGGGAGAGATGAACGCATCCAGGGCTCTGAAAGAAGCCTCCATGGTCATCACTGAATCTCCTGCAGCCCTGCAGCTCCGCTACCTTCAGACACTGACCACCATTGCTGCTGAGAAAAACTCCACAATTGTCTTCCCTCTACCCATAGATATGTTGCAAGGCATCATCGGGGCAAAACACTGAGGCATACCGGCCTCACGCACCGGGGGGCTCTGCCCTTCTGAGGATGAGGCAGGGGACCAAATTAGCCTTTAACCCATAAGGAGAGAGTGGGGAGGGAAACTTGAGTGTTCTCCCTTCCTTTCCTTTTCCACATATTGAGTGTGACGTTCCTAGAATGTGTAGTGACCCGAGCAACAGATAAAGATTGTTAGCTCGTAAATACTGTGTGTGAGAGGGAGATTTATGTAAGATAATCTCTTGCTCTTTAAATATAAAGAAGTTCATATTTTACATCATTATGTGATAGGTTAAATTCCACCCCCACCCCCCTTTTTTTTTACTTTCACTGAGCCTCCTACACTCTCAGCCAGGAGCCAGGCCAAAGGAAACCACCCGCTGACATGGCCAGAGAAATGCTTTGCAGAAAACGGTGACCTTAGGCTACAGCCAGCTTCTCTGGGCCCCATGTGCCTTACTTCCGGGGAATCATACTTAAAAAGGAAAATTTTGTAACATCCATTTACTCTAAATCCAAACCGTGTTCAACATAATCCTCCCCAGAGACTAGGCATTTTCTTGACAGCGCTGGAGGAAGGTCAAGACCAATGAAGGTGATTGCCCTAACCTTGGACAGACTTAAATCCACTAGTATAGAGGTCCTTTTAAAATAATGTGGTGGGATTTATTTTCGTTGTTAACTTCTTTAGGTCTCTGTGAGTAAATGAGTCTTCTGTAGTGTGTCATTCAAATCAGCTAGATACCTGTCACACAAGTGCTACTTTCTCATTTTGCCTATTTTCATAAAACAGGTTCTAAACAGTTGTGATTTTTTAAATAAAGTTTTCTGAGTTCTAGAAACAGTTGTATAGCTTAAGGACTAATACTTTTTAAAATGTCTTTGGAAGACCATTGTATCTCACTGTCTGCATGTATTAAGTATTGTACACTGTGAAATATACTGGTGACAGATCCCATTCATTAAGTAGTATAAAGAATTCACAACACATTAAGCACATACCATCCAATGAGCGTGGGAAGACACTGTCAAGCTCAGGATGTCTGCAGTGAACAGATGTAGACCTTCAAGTGCCTCCATGTTCTTGATGCTGGAGGAGGAAGCGGTCAGCCCTGTGAACCACAGTTGCTGCATCTGTGATACTGGGAAGCACCTTCCGTGTCACAGATGCCTGTGACCTGTGCAACCTGGCATTCTCCGTACCGGCCTACAATGCTGGCTGACGTTGACACGTCCCCCTCACAGCTGAGTCCAGCTCCCGAAGTCTAAGGCCAGCTGCCCCCTCACCAGAGCCACTGCATGTGTCTGGTTAGCCAGGTTGCTCTGTCAGTCCCAGCCAACGGGTGTCCCCTCCCCTTCACCCCATTTCCCAGCTTATTAGAAAACCTTGAACCATCATGGATCCAGGCTTAGTTTATTAGATGCATATGGAGCATTTTGACTTGAAACTCAAGCGGCATATATAATTTGAAAACAGTGATTTTATCTCTTTTATGAGGTGGCTTGCGCCCTTAACGACCAAGGACCAGAAAACAAGCGCGTACTCCCGGGGCAGATGTTACAGGGTGCGGTGGCCACCAGGGAGCACCTTGCCCACTTTTCTCCAGGGAAGGAGCCCCCGCTGCTGGCTCTGAGTTCCATCCCCACGGGCGCTTCAAGGCCACGCCTCGCAGAGTGTCCCGGGGAGACGGGACATGCCATGGCCACTCCCTGGAGACTCACGACCCCTTCGCTGGCTGAGTGGGCTTTGGCTTCACAACAACTCCGACCGAACAAGATACCTGCACACCAACGCTTACAGCAGCGTTATTCACAATAGCCAGAGGCGGAAAGGGCCCGATTTCCATCAACGGGAAAAATAAAATGTGGTACACAGGCTCCCCTCACTGTCCGAAGCCAGGGCATTCCCATGAAACCTTTCCTATGCTAGAATGAAGTAAAGCAAAGAGTACCCTCTGCTTTTCAAAAGTTGAAGTGACACTGCTTCGCCTTTCTGAAGGATCTATGTGAGTACGTCTTTCTGGTAACCAAAGGAAATCTGAAGATTTTTTTTACACAAAAGCCATTACTGCACTAACGCAGATCTTTAATAAAAGCGAAGTGGCCTAACTTGATTTTTTGGAAACAGTGGCAGACCCATATACACTTAGTGGAGTGTTACTCAGTCACAAAAAGGAATGAAATTTTCTTACATGCGATGCAAAATTGTATGAATCTTGAAAACAATATGCCAAGTGACAGAAACCAGATACAGAGGACAAATATTGTGACCCCATTCATAGGGGGCACCTAGAATAGGCATGTTCATCAGGACACAAAGTAGAGTAAAGGTCACAAGGGGCTAAGAGAATGGGGGACGGGAATGGGGACAAGAAATTATTGTTTAGCAGACACCGATTTTACGTTGGAGACGATGACAATGGTCTGGGAACGGCTAGACAACACGGTAAAGGCATTCAAAGCCACCGAGTCGTACACATACAGGTGATCACGGTGGTATGTATTATGTCTAGTTTACCACAAATCAAAAAAAACCACCACGATGGGACCATACCAGTAAAAAATATTTTTTACTTCAGCTCAAGGATTCTACAGAAGCTTTCTCGAGCCTTCCTGGACTGCGTGGCTGCGTGAGCTGCGTCCACCCAAGGTCTCTCCCTCCTGTTTACTGGGCTCAGACTGGCCTGGGGGTCTGGCGGCTCCCCACCCTTCCTGGGTCCCTCCGTTTCCTCCCACACGGCAGCTCCCCTGGCACCACCTGTGCGCATCCCATCTCAGTTTAGCACCTGCTTCTTGAAGGACCGGGACCAACACACGGGGTGAACAAAGCTCCTCCACTGGTTCCCAGGCACCTGCGAGCCCCTCCCTGGGGATCCTCAGAATCGTTACCAGCACGGACTGAGCCACAGCAGGCTAACACACTTCAAAGAAGCTTTTATTGAATTCAATTCCCAAAAGCACAGATACTTGAGACAATGTTGATGGGACCCTGAATTTTTGCAGGGCTCTTTTTGGCTACTGTAAAAAAAAACACACACACACACACACATCTGAGTGGCCCTGCTATAGGGTCTCTCTGAAGGATGGGCAGTTCTAGAAGGCACTGACCAGGGACAGGGATGGGACCTGCCTTTCCTCAGGCGGCCAGCTCAGCAAGGGCCCTGTCCAAGGGGTCCACAGACCAGTAGCTGTCATCCCAGCCGAGGAACCAGCCCACGAAAGAGGGAGGCTCGGAGCCTTGCTTGACCACGGTGATGGGGGTCCGCCTATCGCGATTGGCAGGGTCCGTCTCGATATACCGCTTAGCTGCAGACACACATGCAAGGAAAGAAAACCCAGAGACCCTCAGTGCCTCCCTCGCCACGGAGAAGCAGTTCAGAGCAGCAGTGACCTGCGGTGGTTTTGGTCCTACTGTCCCTGAGGCCCAGTCTCTTCACTGGACACCAATATCCCTTAAAGGCAAAGGTACATGATTCTTCCACCCTACTGCCCAGGAACACAGGATGGAACGGGTTACATTTAACCTCCTGCCTTACAAAGCTGGGATCATTTTTCTCTTGCTGTCCCCTACTGGGAGATATTAAAGAACCAGCTTTGGGGTTCCCAGTCCCCAAATCAGGTCCACTGAGCTGCCGGGGATCTGCTTTCCGTCACCTAAACCCTGACAAGTTCAGGCCTTGGGCGTTCTGGGACCTTAATGCAGCTGCTATCTCTTCCTTCCTTTCCCTGGCATGAACGCAGGCTTTCTGAAGGAACTGAGCTGTTCTCTCGCCACCCCAGGCAGAGCTCACGAGGGAGGGACCTCGAGTAAGGAAGTCTCCACCCCACTGTCACGAACCCCTAGGCTCCTAAGGGAGCTGCTCCCACCCCTCACATGAAACAGACCCACAGGCAGGCTTGGGTCCTCACCAGAGGTCAAGGCTTCCGTCTTCTCCTCTTCTTGAGAATCCTTTCCAACCCAGACAAAGACCTGGCGGGGAGATGTGAAGTAAAAAGTGCATGAGGCGTGCTGGCCAAACTCACCGGCTGCGGAGGAGTCCGGGGCGGTTCCAGGCGTGAGGTCTGGACAAACCCCCAGCTGACGGAGCCCACAGATGACTAGAAGGATTCCAACAGATGTTGCAAACTAGTGACGGACAAACATGTTTTGTTTGCCCACTCATCGCCCTATGTTGGTCTGCAACATCCTTCCAGACAAGTTTAGCTGCCAGCTGACTATATTAAATCTAGATTTACGACTTCTCTGGGAAACCTGGAGGATCTGGCCACCAGGAGCCTTCCCCCTCACTTGGAGGAAGCTGAGCAGAGGCTGCCCCTCAAGATGGGAAGTTCCAGTTTGCCTCAGACTCCACCACTCCTTCATGTCTCCCCATCCCAGCCTGGGTCACTCATTAACACCGCCAATCGGGTGCCTTGAGTTGGAGATCCCCTTCGAGAGGCTCATGAATTATCCCTTTATAGACAATCATCTGTTAACAAGTGAGCGGCCAAACATATGCTCACAGGCTTATTCATCCGACAAATATTCACTGAAAAAGAGTCTGCTTGGCGCCAGCCTGTGCGTGCCTGGGCCGGCCCAGCATGGGCCTAAAGCTTGGAATGAAAACAATTCACACCACAACTGCCGTTTTGAGTCTTCTTACAAGTTTTGAGACAACAGAGAAAACCAATTCACTTGCTTTTGATGTATCATCCATTTTTATGTGTATCTAAAATATTTCGAAGAGCACCCGTCATTGATAAAACAGTATTGGGCAATAAAAAACCATTTTAGGGCTCTGTTTGCACGTGCTCCATCCCACACTGGCCCCTCCGCGGTGGGCGGTCTTTTTTTGCTCATCCCAGGATCCCCACACCGCAGCACTTCACAAAAGCTGGCCGAGTGCGCGCGCATGCGCACACACAGGTCAAGCAGCCAAAGGAGCCGGTAGTGACGGGCTGACTGGCTCAAGCTGCAAACGCTCTGGTGCTGCCCTCCCAACTGGGGATCCCAAGACGCTTGTGGGGAGAAGGGTGTCCCGTGCCTGCGCGGCTGCTGTCTCTACCCCTGACACTCTGGGGAAAGCCGACCTGATAGCAAGAGTCACCGACTGCCACCACCACAGGAATGTCAGCCCTGCGGGGGCAGAGAAATGTCTTCTTTCTTTACGGCTCTATCGCCAGCATCTAGAAGAGTGTCTGCCACCAAGCAGGTCCCCAGGTAATACAGGGTGGGCACAAGTAGGTTTCCAGTTGTAAGTAGGCAACACACAGAGTTAATAAAGCTACTGTAATAATCATAACCCGCATGCCTTTTCCATACCAACAACTGTAAACCTACTTGTGCCCCCCCTGTATTGGCTGGGTGCATGAATGGCACTCCCCCTGCCCGGTCCTACACAATGGCCTTGCCTACGAGATGAAGCGGCGAGAGCCCAGAGTCCTCTAGAGCAGAAGGAGATGCACGTCAAAACCTCGAGGCAACCCGGACAGCTCAGGCTTGCACAGGATATGCTGCCATGCGCAACTTTCTCCACCGACATTTTTAGAGAGAGTTCGCACTTTCTAAAGGCCTGGGAGACAATGCTGGCCATTTGATTTGCATTTCTACGGTGCTCCGTAGTTTGCAAGGGGGTTTACCTCCATCTCACCTTGCTAGGGTATGCTAAGTAGGCACCACCACTCCCACTTTGCGCATGAGCAGGCTCGAAAGGGGAAATGGAAAGCGGAAGCAGCTTGCAGCAGCTCATGTGTCTCAAGAAACACTTCTAAGTCCTTCAGCAGACCACCTTCGAGCTGGAAGTCTAGGTCCTCCCATTCCCTCCAGCCCAGACAGCCTTCACCTTCTGTCCTTTACCCACCTGGTCCCAGGTGTCCAGGAGCATGACGTCATCAGTGGCCAGGTCTTCCTGCATGAACTCACCAGGGACCTCTTCGATCTGGGAAAGAACAGAAGAGGTTAATAGAAAGCGCACAGCCAGCCCTCTTCCCTCCCAGGTTAGGCTCCCCACAAAGGAGTTGCAGAGCCGGCTCTGGCCAGCAGGGGGCTCCTTCCTCTGTGCTGGGCCATCAGATCTGCCTCTCTTTGCCCCTGCTGCCTTGGGCCCCACTCCTTGGCACATGCCTCCTCCCCAAGAGAAAGCAGGGGCTCACCACGAAACGTCCGATCTTGTTGGAGCAGGCAAAGAGGCGAGGAGGGTGGGCATCCAGCCGCTTGTCCTTCAGCCGTGGGGATGTGCGGTAGGCAGCCTTCCCGCCCAGGGCCTCCCAGAAGCTGTCTGTGAGGGGAGGTCACACAAAGAGCCCACTGACACACGGGCCTCCCCAGCCCTTCTCATCAGACGCTGGGACAAACCCTGCCTAGAGCACCCACTGCTCCTGGTCCCCACCCTCTGTCTTCAAATCCCAGGGGGCCAAAGAGGGACTCCAAGGTGATGACACGGAGCCCAGTGAGGGCCACTTGGCAGTGGACGCACAGTCGGGACTACTTCTGGCTTGAGGCCGACGACAGCGCCACAGGATGGGAACAATTATCCCCATTCAACTAAGGCTCCGAGACCGAGCAACACGCTCAGCAGCACACAGCCAGTACGCGAGTGGCGGGTCTCCCCAGACTCCAGTCCCCATTCTTCCCACTGCACCTGCTCCGCGTCCACACGGGACTCTTTAAATCTTAGGTTCATTACAATTAAATGCAATTAACAATTCGCTTCCTCGTTCTCACTCATTCCCACCAGTGACATTCCAAGTGCTCATTAGCCACACGTGACTAGTGGCTACCAAGTTGAACCTGGCAGATAAAGAGCGTGTCCGTCCTCTCGGAGGTCTCACCGGACATGCTGCTCTTCCCCAGGTCTGTTAAGCACCAAGCAGGAGGGAGTGAGCGCAAAAGCAAGAGCAGAAGGTGGCACAGGAAGATGTTCCTGACCTACATTTGGGAAGCAGAGGAGGCCCATGGCACTGCTGGGCACAGAGGGGCCAAGGGTTAGAAGAGGCCACTGGCCCTGGGGGCTGTCACTCCTGCCTCAGTCTTTCAGAGCTTCTTCCTCATGCTTGGCCCCCCCATAGCCTTCCCTGACTGCCCAGCCCAGGCTCAGCTCCCCATTCTGATTCCTGGAGGCCCCTCTCTTGCTCACCGAAGCCCTCCTTTCATCCAGCCCCCTTTATTTAACATCCTTTAGCACACAGGCACTGAGGAGGGGTGCAGGATAGAGAGCCCCCCGAAAAGAAGGAACATAGGGAAGCTGACAGCAACAGCCCACGGAGAGCAGCAGGCTCCTTGCTCCTTCCTACCTGGCTCACTGCCTTCTGCCACCTGCACAGGCTGGGCCCGCAGCACCCGGAGCAGCTCCTGAGCCCCCGTCTTCTCTGCCTCGCTGGCTCCTGTGCCCACCCACAGGTAGGCGGCTGAGGGGGTTTTCAGGACAAAGGCATCGTTGGAGTTCAGTGCACCGGCCTTAGGCATTATCTGGGAGGACAGTGCTCGGTTAATAGGAGTCAGACAGAATGCTCTCAGCCCCTTCTCACAGCCCAGGACACTGCAGCAGGGCCAGCTCAGGTGGGGACTTGGATGAGCACAAGTCCCCAACTGCTGTGCCTTCACTATCCCAGCTGCTGAAGGCACAGACTGTGGACACTGAGACACTCAGTTGATGTCCAGAGTCACTAGTGCCCTATGGCTAGCCAAGGTGATTCTAGAATTCTGGCTGCATTAACAGAAGCTGAGTGCCCAGAATAGCGGAGGTGATAGTCCCGTTCTCCTCTAGGCTGCTTGGACCATCGTGTAGGATTGCATTCGAGCGTGCACCTTCCACCACAAAAGGGACAGTAGCCAACTGAAATGTGATCAGGATCAGTGTCCAGATTGTGAAGAATGAGCTACTTGTGAGTAGTGAGCTCCCTGTTATGGAAGATGTGCAAGGGGCACTGGGCATCCTTGAAACAAGGGAAAGCCTAAGACATACAATCCTGCTGCCAGGACAGGAAGGAACAAAACACTGCTCCTTAACCCCCCAATCAACCCCTCCCAATCCTGTGCCCAGAGATCTGTGCAGCAAGCCTGGAGGTTTCGGGGAAGCCACGCCCTCCTGGGGGTCCAAGGCCTGGGTGTCAGTTACCTCAACAGCTCGGGTGGCTCCAGAGCTGCTGGCCCGGACCTGGAAGAGGCGAGTGCTGGCGGGGGCCGTCTGCCCGCCCTCACGGGAGGTGCCACCCTTGTAGATGATCATGGGCTTCCCGCCAAACAGGCTCATGAGGTGGGCAGGCTCCTTGCCTTGGACCACACGGCTCTGGCAGGAAGACAAGACAACAAGTCAGGGAAGTAGGGGCATCAGTCCCTCTGTGTGGAACTCCACCCATCCTCCCTCCCAGGCCAGCACAGCCCAGGCCAACTCTGCAGACGAGGCCATCATGTGCGTGCGTGTGGTGTGTGGTATGGAGCTGGCCCTCAGCACACAGGGCTGGGCGGGGAAAGGGAAGTTCCAGGAAAACTGGAGAGGCCACTCTGACCTGTGGTCTCCCGGGCACTGCATCAGTCGCTCTCCCCTCCCCAGAGAACCTGCCTTGCTGACCCTGAGTCTAGTCCAAGAAGCAAGAGAGCCCATGTTTGCAAATATTCCCTTAAATGGAAGCACAGGGATGGTTCGTGGACATGCTTCCAGGACGGTGATGTCAGTTCCAGGCACAAGAGCGAGTGGAGTGGTGAGAACACAGCCTTCCAGAGCTGGAGGGACCCTCCTGCACGGCCAGGACGCCCCAGAGGCAGGATGCAGGTATTCGCCAAGATACATCGCATCTGCTCCTGCCCTTGCACCCACTCAGATCCCTGCCGTGGCCCCGAGAGCTACATCTAGTAGAAAAGTCTCATGTGCATGCTGGGGGTACTGTGGTCACCTCCCAGTAGGACCCACCACTGCTGGGTTAGAGCTCAGGTCCCAGCACCGCCCTGATGGTGAGAATCTGGATTTGTGCCTCAACCTCTCAGGGTCTTCCTCTGTAAAATGGGGCCAGGAACGCTACCCCCAGGGCTGCTGTCGGGATCAAGTGAGCTAAGACAGTGATCACTCCATGGGGTGCTGGGTACCCAGGGGACACCAGTGTCACAGAGTTCAGGGCACAAACCTTGGACCTGAATCTAGAGCCCTGTCCACTCCAAGTGTAAAACAGAGGAAGGAGAAGTCTGTCTCCTTCTCCTTTATCTCCCCAGCCTGGCTCTGTTGCCCTCCAGGACCCCACACTGTGGCCAAAAGAACCTTTCAGACCCTGAAATCACCTCACATCGGTTATCCTTCAACAACATCCCCTTGTTCTCAGGGTCAAGATCAGCATCCTCACCATGGCTTCTGAGTTCTCTGAGCATCTCTCCAGACTCCTATCATTCTAATACCCAGTGTCTGCCCCCCACTTCAGGGCCTTTGCACATACTCCTCCCTCTGCCCAGAAAGTGCTCTCCTTCACTCTTTACCTGGTCAACTCTTAATCCCTTGTTAGGCCCCAGATGAAAAGTCCCTTCCTCAGCAAGGGACGTCTCTAATCCCATTAGATTCCACCTGGGATCTATGTATTTAGACTTAACATGCACGTATAAACGGCCTACTATGGGCCAGGCTTGGCGCTAACTGCTTTACAAATATTAACCCTTCAGCCGCACAGCACTCAGACCAGAGAGGGGCTGTTGTTATCCCCGGTTTGAGACGCAGAAGTATAAAGAGGCTCCGTGACTTGCCCAGGGGTGCCCACAGGTGAAGACAGGACTGTCCTAAGAGGCTGCCCCCGTGGGCAGGTCTGAGCTGTCCACCAGGCTGCCTCTCCTGCTCCCCCCCCCAGCAGCATCTTAGCGTTTCCACTGGCCGCACACACCCCGTGTGTGTGACTGATCTCCAGCATGTGTAGATGCACCCATTTGTGTACGTGTCTGCTGAACGCCTCTCTGCTCTCCAGACTGGAAACGCCATCAGGGCAGGGGCAGGTCTGTGTGCTCACGGCTGCGGGCGCAGTGCCAGGCACATGGGAACCCTCATAAATGTTTGTGGGGTGGATGGACAGCCAGGCAGATGAGTGAACCCGCAGTGTGACCCAAAGGGGCAGCGGTCTGGGCTCACCTGGACAGGAGTACCTCCCAGCTCCTCATCCAGCTGAGCAGTTAGGATGGCAGAGGCAGCGACCTCATCCTGGGTGGACTGAGCACCCTGCCTGGAAGAGGAAGTGACACCTAGCACCAGGGCTCACACCGGGGCCAGGACCTGAGAAGCCCGCAAATCTCCAGAATACGGGTGATCCAACTGACATGCAGAGAGGGTGAAAGATTCTTTGAAGAGCAACCACAGCAATGCTCCTAATAACAAAGGCTGGGATTGACCCAAGTGTGCAGCAGCAGGGAATCTTACACAGACGCTAGCGCAGGCGCTGCCCTTCGGATGGGAGCCTCCCAATGCCCTTAGACGCATCCCTCAGCCCTGTTTACCCCCCACCCTTGGTGCCTCCCACATCCCACCCCGCGGCATGCGGCCCCGGCCCCTCACCAGTTATAGATGATCTGTCCCTGACGGCTGCCATGGCGGTAGTTGTACAGGATGATGTAGCTGTCACCACCGTAGAACTGCCCATACGTGCTGGGATCCACTGGCACTTTGTCGGAGCCTTCAATTCTCCAGATCTGCCGGAGCAAAGCTGGTCTCAACATGGAGGTGCACCTCCCCCCCCAGAGTCAGGCCAGCTGGGAAACCGCCCTGAGGCTCTGCCACGGGACAAGCGTTTTATAGAGGACTCCACCTGGGCTCAGCCTGAAGTTGAATGAGTTACCCAAATCACAGAGCCACTTGTGTGTCCTGCTCCGAACCCTTACACTGCACCCCGGCCCCGCTCCGTCCGTGCTCCTCGGAGCAATCAGCCCAGGGACAGCCAGCTGCAAGGTGGCACAATGAACGTGCTTCCAGCGAGCGTGACCCGTAAGGGCTGAGAGCACAGGTCAGCACACAGCCCGAATCCAAATCAGCTTCCACCCACTTCGAGGTTGTGTGCCCTGGGACAACCGGCTTCAACTCCATGCGCCTCAGCTTCCTCGTGTGAAAAATGGGAATAATAAGAGTACCCACCTCGAGAGGCTGTTGTAAGAATCAAGTGAGTTTATTCATGAAAGTCTAGCAGAGCCTGGCACAGGGTGATTGCTCTGTAGTTGGCAGCTACTCTTATTGTTATAGTTATTACTGTTATTACTAATATCACCATTATCTGCATCATTACCGAATTGTCTGGACTTTACAGATCACCTCCAGAGGCAGGGGCATCACTAAGTGACTTCAGGGTGATCCCTGCCAGCAGATCTCTTTTCCAAGCTGTTTTCCCAGGCGGCCACGAGGCCCTGCAGCACCACCTGGTGGTGCTACAGAGACATTGAGCCCTTTAAATCTCAGCAAACAGAAGCCGGCCATCTCTGGACCTTGAAAATCCCTGAAGGTGATGGAGTGGGACTAAACCCCATTTTACAGGTGAAAAAAAAGTGCAGCTCAGAGAGGTTAAGTAACTCACCCAATGTCACACAACAAGGCTGCCAGGGCTCCTTCCACACTGCCCTACCCTGAACATTCTCACTGCACCCTCCCCTCCCACTCAAGTAATGAATGAATGAATGAATGATACCAATGACACAAACAATAATAAATAAAAATTAACTTTTTGCTATTTCCATCATGCAGAATGGAATCCATGTTTTCCAGAAGCAGAATCTACCTTATAAATATCTCTGACTCCCACCCCACTCCTCTCCATCTTTGCTGTGACCTTCCTGGTGTCAGGGTCACCATCTCTACCCTAAACTATTGTTAACAATCTCTGCGGGGTCTCCACCTTCATTTTCTTGCCTCCAATCCATTTACAGAGAGTTGTGATAGCACAGAACTGAGCCTCACACATTTCTACTTTTAAACAAAGAAAAAGAAAAAAATCCCTCACCAGCCCCCACAAGTTACAGAGGTAAGTCCACAGCCCTGGACACGGCACTCCAGGCCCCTCCTTGAGGATGCTCTCAGCACTGGGCTCCCGGGACGGCTTCCTGCCTGCGAGGCCCACGGTTCCTCTCTGGCAGCAAATTCTTACATACTCTGAGGCCCAACCAAAGTGTCCGTCCGCACCTCTGTGGAGACTGCCCGACCACCCTCCCCGCACTGTCCTTCCTGTTCCCATAACCCCTGTGCTTGCTTCCACTGACCACACAGGCCTGAGCAATCGGCTGTGGCTGTGGTCGCCACCCCTCCCACACCAGGCTCTCCTCATGGGCAGGTGGGTCTGACACACTTGGCACAGGGCTGGCACACAGTAGGTGCTTAGAGTATGCTGGTTGTAAAAATTAGGACAAAAGTATGTCACCCACCAAACCCCATGAAGAAAAGTCCCCAGGGTAGCAGGAAGCCAAATGTGGGCCGGACGTGCCCAGGAGGGAGTGATGGTGGGATCTGGACATGCCCCCCAGCCCCGGAGTCACCTGCTTCTGGCCTGTGCCGTCGTCGTCCATGCCGTGCTGGGCAGCCATGACGGTGGAAGTGTGCAGGGTGGAGGCGTCGAAGGGCACCCTCTCCACATTGGCAATGTGGCTGGAGAGATAAGGCAAGCCTGGGCCATCTGTCTGGTCTGGGTCTCGCCAGTTCTTGAAGAACTGCTTGAACAGTGGGGTCTCACCACCCTCAGGAAGGATAGAGACCTGAAAGAGGCCAGGGAAGAGCGGAATGTGGCTGGACTGAAACCCCCAGGACAGGGACCACCTGACAGGGGCCTCTGGGGAGCCTCAGACTCCCAGTCCACACTAAGGGAGGACACCCACCCCACCCTAGCCCTTTCTCACACAAACTGGACCCACCCTCACTCTCCCACCTGACTCCAGACTCACCTGGGTCTGCCTGGGGTAGTTCATCTTCGAGATGAAGTCAGAGGCCGTCTTGAGGGCAGCCTTCCTCTCCTCCATGTTGGCCTGCTTGCCTATCAGCAGATGGAGGATGAGGGGCCTGGGTCAGTGCCTCAGAGAGCCACTCAGCAAGTGGAAAAGCTATCCTGCCCCAGACTCTGAAACCTACATACCACACACTCAGGCCCGTCCTCCCCCCAGGCCACCTCTCCATGGTTTGGTGTGGGGGGGGCTCCCTCTACTCCACAGTCTGAAGTTTGTCCCAGCCCTCAGAGCAGCCCTGTGCCTGGGCAGCTCTTGGCTAGCTCACATCAGCCCTCAGGCCCCAAGTTCAAGGAGCCAAGATGATGACGACGACGATGACGATGATGATGATAGCCACAAATGCTCAACTCTCGGTCCCTCTCTCTGCCATGCTGTCACCTACGGCTTCCCTCCCCTTCTGTCCTCTTCCTCGGGGCTAATCATAGGACACCCAAGGACAAGGCTGATGCGTCCACTCAGAAACACCTAGGACAACGTTGTCCTGGATCGGCACCTCCCATGATCGGCACCCGACACAGGCCACACAGAGTTCCATGGACCCTACACAGTGCTTCTCTAACAGAGACCAGATCGCCTCCGTGAAAAGCCCCAGCACACGTTAGGAAGTGAAAGGCACTTCACAAGTCCTGCAGTAAACTGACCTGTGAACATAATTTAACCCAGTTTGGACAATAAACTTACTTGACCACAAAGCTATATATATATATTTAATTATTTTTTATATAATGCCATTCAACCTGTCTAAGAAGTGGTATTATAACACATTTTAGAAATGCTGATTTTAGCCCAAATAAATCTGAGACCCGCAGAGGCAAGTAAAGGATCCAAGATCACACAGCGCGTCAGCTGCAAAGCCAGGGTTGTGGCTCAACTCCTGGATCCTGCGGAGGAGCCTGCCGTTGCCCCGGGGCACCTGGAACAGCACTCTGCCAGGCTGCAGGGGCCCCCACCCCCGGCCCAGGCAGAACTGCCGGTCCCTGTTACCTTTCCAGACAAAGATTTTCCCGTCTTTGCCATGGTCCAGGATGAAGCAGTCCTCTGACCTCAGGGCCCCCTGGGCGAAGGGGTTCTCATCAGCCACGAGTGACACCGACATGCTGCCAGCATCATTGGAGACCTAGGGGACACGGGGGAGCCCAGAAGGTGAGTGACTTCCACTGCCTTGGCCTGCCCGGAGGGTGTCCCCAAGCCAACACATGAGCCGGCCCACTCCCAAACCCCCACCGCAAACAGCAGAGCAGAGGGACGCCTGGACTTGGACCCTCTCCTTTCCTGCTTTGTCCAACCGCATCCGTGACCTGCACACAGGTGTCACATAGACACCGCACACGGAAAGGGCAGGGGGTAAAATGCAGGGATGGGGTGGCCTCAGAGAAGGACTGTCAAGTTGGCCGCAAAGACAGTCAGCCTCATCAGTCAAAGAGAAATAAATAAAAGCAAAATATCTAAATGCAGTGCAGTGGTTTGGCTTGGAATCTGGAATGAATACTTGGGGAATCTGAATAAAGTCTGTAGTTTAGTTAACAGTGTTGAACCAATGTTAGTTTCTTAGTTTTGACAAATGTACCTGGTTATGCTAAATGTTAAACAGACCTTGGATGAAGGGTAAATGGGGACCCTCTGTACTATCTTTGCCATTTTTCTGCAAACCTAAAACTCTTCCAAAATAAGAAGTTCATTAAATTAAGCAAAAACCAAACCAAAAAAACATCTACCATACTAGCCAAAATTCGAAAGATTCACAATACCCAGTGTGGACAAGGCTCTGGGCAAACAGGCACGTTCTAACCCTCGAGGAGGGTAATCCGGGAGCCCTTCTAGAGTCCGGTTTAGAACTTTAAATATCGTTGAGTACGTAGTGTGTGCCAGCACTGATAACTTACAAAATCACAGAATCCCTTCCTCCTTGCCACACCCCTGTGATAGTGCTACTACTATGCCCGTTTTATTCCCACGGAAACCAAGGCACAGAGAGGTCAGGCAACCTGCACACCCAGAGTACCAGGCCTGGGACTCAAACTCTGGATTCCGACTCTAGAACCGGTACTTTCCACCACCAGCTCACTGTTCCACCTGCGACCTTGTGAGGGAACCTGCTCTACTGCCATGCTTAGCCCAAGTGCACAGAGGGACTGCCTGGCCTCGGAAAAGGTGGAAACATCCTCTCCCGCCCATCGTTAGGGATGCGCTGAAATCCGTACGCTCCTCACAGGGGACACCACGGAGGTGTTCTAAAGGGCCGTGTGGGCCTCTAGTAAAGACAGATGTGCACGACCGTGCTGAGGGGAGAAAAGAAGGCCGCCGGGCAGCAGGAGTAGTTTGGGTCCATTTATATCAAGTGGAGATGGAAAAGTAGACAATTACACACAGAAAGATGTAATCTGGACTTTCTTTCACTAAAGGGTAACCATGGTAACCTGCAGAGAGGGGAGGAGGAGAAGCTGACTTTTTAAAATTTGAGTATTGCTACTTTTGTAATTAAAACACATCTAAAAAATAGTACTGGTTATCTTAAATCAGTAAGACTTTCTCTATAGCTATAGCTATATCTATATATTAATTTATATAGTTATACATAAATTATATACATAATCTATTGGACATTGGTTAATAAAATTACATACGTTTTAAGTGTAAAATTCTATTATGCATCACCTGTATATTGTATCTCTTTATATTTTTGAGTATTGCTTGCTACTTTATTTTCACAGTGAACACGTGTTACTTTGTCAGCATAAAAGTCACTAATGTGGTTTTTCTTTGGAGGTAATGACAGTCTGTGCCCCCAGTTTGTCATTTTACCACAAACAAGCCCAGGGCACAACCCAAGTGTCACAGCTACGCAGGCCAGAGGTCCTTAGCTCAAGAGCAGCCTCCGTTCAGTTTTAAAAATCACACAGAAGAAATTATAAATAAAGTCATTAACCATAACCCCCGAAACACATGCCCATTTCTGTAGCATTTCCCCACGTACTTTCCCAAAACACTTCCTCCCAATTTTCTCCGCAGACTCTCAGAAACCCTGCAAAGTTCCCTTTATGGCCTTCCTCCCCACCTCACAGACTAGGAAACAGCGTCCCAGGGAGAGGACACATGCTGCCAAGATGCCACCGATGAGCACGACACAGATCTGTCTGCAGTCGATGGCTTTCTCTGGCTCCTGGTGCAGGAGGCAAAGGAAAATAACGGGTGTCCACTGGAGACATGCAGAAGCCGGGCCCCCCAGGCGTGCACTGTGCATGTGGAGCTCAGGAAGGCCAAGTCCCCGCCTCCCTATCCTGACCCTGAGAGACAGAGCAGACGAGGCCCACCTTGTAGAGCTTGGCCAGCTTGCGATTGGCTGCATCCTCCTTGGCTGTGTCATCGGTACCCTCAGGCAGAGTGGGCTTGGAGCCCAGCACCTGCAGAGATGGAGAGATGGAAGAAGTGCGGTTGTGAGCTCCCAGCAGCCTCCTTCCCTAGGGAGAGGCCTGGGCTCCTGACAGAGACCCCTCCACAGGCAGGCAGGGACCACATGGGCATCCACAGTGACCCTCCGCTGAGGGAAAAAACCTCTGAAAACATCCTGCTCCACTTCACGTGCCTCTCAGGTGTAGAGCTCGACCACCTCAGCCCTGCTCCTCTGTCTCCAGGACAGCCCCGAAAATAGTTACTCGATCATTTCCTCCTACGGCGTCCAAGAACGAGAACCATGGCTACGGAGTGTACCTTTCGACCCATGCCTTCTGGACCCCGTTAGATGGTCACACCCATGCTGGGAGACACAGATTATCACTCTCGTTTCACAGAAGAGGAAACAGAAGTCCAGAGAGATGGGGCGACTTATGCACACAGCTATGAAGTGGCAAAGTGGCATTTGAACCTGTGACTCCCTAATTCACTCTTCCATTCTGGCTACCTCCACCCTTCACAGCCTCATCAACCACCCCTCCAAGCTGTGGCTGTGTCTGGGCTCCTCATCATAATCACCTTCCTACTCTTTCTGAACACCAGAACTCAACACCCCCATGCAGGAACTAAGTGGCACAGGGCAGAGCTCACGGTCCCGTTTCCTGGTGAAGTTGGCCCTATCGATACGTTCACAAAGCAGAATGACTGACAATCATGTCACACAGTTGACGAAAGGGGCCATACACTACCAGGAGCAGTCAGAAGAGAAAAGAGGGGACTGAGCTTTGGATGTATTTTCTGACCTGGCTCCAGCACCAGGTCTGTCCTCAAGAGCGGCGGAGACGCTCTTCCTCAGCTCCTTTCAGGGATCTGGCCCTCCCAGATGCAGGGCGTGGCTCACAACCCCAGCAAATACCAGGGCAAAGATTCCAGCCCACCTCTCAGGGCAGCCTGGGAGTCGTTGGGGAAGCTGCTCCTCCCCACTTCCTAGACAGTTCCCGTGTGGCAGAAAAGCAAATTCAACTCAAACCCGCCTGGTAAATGGAAGAATGCGAACAGCACCCTGTCTTCACTCTTGGTCTCCAGCCTGCAACCCTGGGACGTGGCTTTCAGTACCTGGAGCATTGCCTGAGGCTCGGCGCCCTCTTCGGACACGTGCACTTGGGCCCGACCACTCCGCTCGTTGTCCCGGATGCCCTTGGACACCTGCGTGGCCTTCAGCCTCTCAAATCGGTTGCTGTTGGAGCCACACCACTGATAGATATCCTGTAAGACAGGGACCCCAGGTGAGGCAGTGGCCTGGCCTTCATGTAAGCCCTGCCCAGTGCAGGGTGAGGAGGAGGCTGTGGAGTGTGTGCGCACACCCAAGCACAAGGAGTGCCTTCCGTGTGCCCCAGGCTACGTGAGCGCATGGCTCGGGATGAGTGTTTTTCACAGGTACAACTACACACAGCATACCTGCTAGTGAGAGCAGAAATCGGTACAACCAACTCAGAAGCCCATCTGGCCATAGTTACCAGAGCTTGGTCTATCGACAGCCTATGAGCCAGCAATCCCTCGCCCAAGACGTCCACCAAAAGGCCCGTCCGTGTAAGGACACCAGAGTAGCAGCACATGTAAAAGCCCCTCACCAGAAACTACACTGAGTGCCACCACAATAGAAAGCATAAACAGATTGTGGCACATCCAGCCAATGGGGCCTTGCAGAGCAAGGAGACTCATCAATCTACAGCATGGATGGATCTCAGAAATGGGATGCTGAGCAGAAGTCAAGCATAAAATAGAAAGGTTCCGTGTGTGTGAAGTTCAGAAAGAGGCAAAACAACCCTGTGCCACCGAGAGAGTTCAGGTTGGAGGGTATCCTTGGGGGTGATGGGACTGGAAGGGGACAGGAGAGGGGTTCTGGGGGCTGATGATGTTCTGTGTCTTGACTTGGGTGTTGGTTATACAGTGTGTTCACTCTCCGAAATCCATAGAGCTGTGCATGCAGGATTCACACTCTTCCATGTGCGTATCATACCTTAGTAAAAAGCTCACACTAAATAAGCGTGTGCCTGCTCTTGCATGGACATTACACACCATGTGTATGCATGTGTTGGGGTGCAGTGTCTGTCCATGTTCCCCTGCAGGTGTGAGGACATGTGGATCTGGGAGAAATGGGTACAGAGCATCGCACACCTGTAAGGTGGGCCTGGGAAGTGCATTGTACACACATTGCCACACACAAGTGTTCGTGTGCAACTGCACAAGTGAGTGACACATACACATGTGGGTCCTTGACCAACACACCCAAGTTTACGTGCATTGGCATTCATAATGGTGCCGGGTCCATGCCTGGTGTGCAAAAGCCTCTAGTTTTTGCACATGGTGGCCATGCATTTTTAAGTGAGTGACCCTATATAAAAGGGGTCACTTGGAATCACATGAGATACACATATGAACACAAGACAGCAAGGAGCCCACATGTCAATCAAAGTCCGAGTGCACTATGCAAGAGGTCTGTGCCCATGAGCATGATGGGCTTGAGGGTGCATGTGTGGGCACCTATTGAGTGCCAGGCACATCTGTACCTGAGGTTTTGCTGGTGTGCCTGACTCATGTATAGCGCACATGTGTGCATGGGGCTACCATGCCTGTGGCTTTCCCTGTCTGTGTCTTTGCATCTGTTAACATGGGTGCGTCCACCTCCCCAGGGTCAGGCCTGGCCAGCCCGGAGTACCGCAGTGTCCCCTGGGAAAGGGCAGGGCAGGACTCACATTGCCCAGGTCCAGGATGAAGCAGTCGCCAGTGTTGAAGCTCTCCCAGGACACAGGCACCTCAGTGGCACGGACCACACGCCGCCCTTTGACCTGGAAGAGTCTCTGCACCACCACCTCATTGGGTACCACATGCTTGAATCCTGATGCCACGCCTCCTTTCTGTTGGGTCAAGCAGACAGAGTCAGTCCAGCTGATGGGGTCCAGGGAGAGCAGGTACGGGGAAAGGAAGAGGGTTGAGTTGAAGGAAATTCTGGCCTATGGACCAGTGGCCTTCCAGCAGATTCCACACCACCTCGCTGCCACCCCTCTGAATTTCACACTACAAAGACCTCTGGGGCCTCTTTCCTGGATCAAAAAGCTACAAACATTCCTTTCTCAAGACCAGCATTTCCCAAAGGATGTTCTCAGGAACCCTAGCCCCTAAGACATTCTTCAAGAAAAGGGTTCCATGGAGGTAAAGGAGGAAGGGCTTCCACCAAGGTCAGAAACGTACCCCCACTTCACAGAGTGAGGCCAAGTCTGAGTCTCACCACACAGACGCCATGAAAACAAGGGGACAAAGGGAACAATTTTAATTGGGCTCCTATTATGTCTGCACACAGCAGCAACATGGAAGTGTTTGTGAAATGACAATGCCCACTGCCCTGGGCACTCTGCTTGTGTCATCTATGAGACAGGTGTCATCTCCATCTTACAGATGAGGAAAGTATAGCTCAGAAATGAAGGGATTTGCCCAAGGTCTCACAGGGAGTAAAAGCTGAAGCTACGATTCAAACTCAGGTGTGACTGAATCCATAGGTTCTTCTTTCCCCGACATCAGGCTTTCTTAGAGCAGCGGCTTCTAGGGTCACCCAGGATGAGAGGCAGGAACAAGCCACTGTTCACAGCAAAGTCTTACAAGTAGAAATTACATGTTCCTGTGGTAAGTGGAGCGCCCTCTTGTGTCCTTTCTTGGTACCAGCATGAGACCTTCCAAGAGCATCCCCTTAGGCTCAGCAGGGTTGCCAAGGTGTTCAAAGGGCCTTTCCTAGTGCCCTGCTTCAAGGGCCGTCCTGCTGGGGAGCAGGTGAGGAAGGACAGCTTGGGGGACAGGTGTACCACCCTGTGCTCACCTGGTAATGGGATGCCACTCACTAAGTCCTTCCAAGGTCTAGGGCACCTGCTTTATGCACGCAGTGTGGTGATCACAAGCCCCAGGTAGAGGTCTCATTACCCCACTTCACAGGCAAAGAAACTGAGGTACACATAAGTTAAGTCCAGTGTCCATGGTCCCAACTAGTTGGTGGCAGTGCCAGGTTTTACCCCCAAGCTCACTGTTCCAGGGACCCAGCTACCCCAAGTCTGCCAGCCCAGTCATTCCTGCGTGTCTGTGGGCAGCCCGGACGCCGGGTCTTCCTTCAGCTGGAGGTAGAGAGACAGTGGGTCTAGAAAGTCCGACCGTTTCCATGGATTCCTCAGAGATGAGGAAGTGGAGGGAAAGAAAGACCCCAAACTTCTTTTTCATGCATCTCTAAAATATTTCATTTGTTCAGGCATGCCTTTTATTTGTCATTCAAAAAAACAGAAAAATTTTGAAGGGTTGATTTGTGTCATAAATCTTGGTTCCAATAAATTACCTGTACATAAATGTATACAATAAAAGAAAACTTGATTTTTAAGAATTCTGAGCATGCGTTTCCTGATTAATGAATTCTCCTGATCTATAAAATTAGACTTGAAGAGGCAAGTTAACAAAATGATAAAAGAAAGCTCTTAGAAGACGGTGGATCTACAAATGTAGGAGGCAGGAATTTTTTGAAATTTTTACTATTTGTACTATTAATCTTTAGGACTGTTTATTGCTTTGTATGGTCTAATCATTACGGGGGTAGATGCTAGCATCAAATTATTTGAACAAAATTTAATAGGACAAGTTGTTTTAAAAGCCACTTTCCAAATTAAAGTAATGATATATATATCATATATAGAGATAGTTCTATATATATATTCAAATATACATACCTATATGTTCATATAGAGAAATTATCCACTATTCAGTGTACATTTCCAAGAGTAGAATCATGGGGGAATTTTACTTTTGAAAACCCATATTTCTATAATGTTTGACATTTTACAATAAGCTTGTATCATTCTTATAATCAGAAGAAGGAAAAATATATAGAAAGATTTACATTTTTTAAATGTTAAACTGTTTATAAAACAAAGGAAAATGAGTGACTGGGGCTGGTCCCCTCCACCCTCTAAGGCAGAGTTCCTTGTCTAAGGAATGGGAGTGGCAGGGGAAGGGTTCGAGTGATTCGGTGAGTCTCCCATTGTGCTCCCGGAGGTCAGGGTTGTCTAGGATCAGCCAGCCCAGACTGTGTTTGAACAAAGGGTTTCAAATGACCCAGCCCCAAAGGGTCTCTAGGGTTCTGTCTGAAGTCAAGGAGGAAACGAAGAAAAAGAAGGAAAAGGAAGAGGAGGAGGAGGAGAGACCAGTGGATTCTGAAAAGTGAAGACTCTTTAAAAAGGATTTGTGGGTTGCAGAACAAGATGAGACAGGCCCTGTGACATCCCTCCTCCGAGCTCCTGTCCCCTCCTTGCCCCTTCTCCCACCTGAGGACAGAAGTGGCTCTGAGGTGCAGGCTTTCACAGGAACAAGTCTTGCATAACAAGCTCTGCTCCTCAGGGATCTATAATTGATGAGGGCTCCAGGCCGAGAACCTTGGACTGAGCCTGCCAAGCGCGGGGGCAGCTGGAGGACTTGCTGAAGGTGGAAAACAGGACCAGCCTGGGACCTCACACTTGCTCCAGGAGCCAGGAACTTTCAGGACTGATGTCCCAAATCTGGGCCTGGGTTGGGAACCCATTCCTCAGAGTATGGGCCAAGAACGTCCTGGAAAAATCCCCAGAAGATGGAAAAGGCTGGCTAAACGTGCAGATTCCTAGGCCTCGTCTGAGCACCAGGGAACCCTGAAGTACGCACTGTGAACCAGCTCTGCGCTGGCCCTTCACACCTAGGTTTGAATCCCAGCTCTGTCACTTACCAGATCTTGTGGGAGAGGTCAGAAGACAAGCTGCTTAACTTGTCCACAAAACAGCAACAATAAGCAGGCACTTGTTACATAATCGATAAATGTTTGCTGAACGAATCCCAAATGGGGAATGTGTGAGAGCGCACACCCAGAGGCACACAACTGGCCAAAGCCTCACAGTTAGAGAGGCGTGGCCTTGGGACCAGAACCTCAATCTCTCTGGCTCCTGGTCAAGTGATCTTTCCACTTCCTGCTCCAGGAGCTGCAAAAAGGTAGGGTACTTCTTTAGGTCAGGGGACCCTCTCACCTCTCCTCCAAGGTACCACAGCCCCAGAATGGGACAAAGGAAGGAAGGAGAGCTGGAGAGCTCTGCAGGAGCTGTGGGCATGTATGAACTGGTGGACAGGGGGCGCTAGTGAGCTCCAGGACTCCAGCCCAGCTCTGCCCAGCCCAGGGCCCCAGGCCCTGTTTCCAGCACACACCCTGTCCTTTGCTATCTCAGCCTCACTAGCACTTTCCATCATCCAATTCCCTGTGCTTCACTGGGTGGACAGGGTCACCGCCCTTTTTACACAAAGGACCCTGAGGCCCAGAGAGGGACAATGATTTTTATAAAAATCACATGGTACATCAACAACTCAGCTTGGCTTGAGAGACAGGTTGGTGTAATGAAAAGAATGCTGGGAGTCAGGAGATCTGGGTTCTGGTCCCAGCTCTGGGACTGACTTGCTGTGTGACCCTGGGCAAGGTGTTTAATCACTCTGTGCCTCAGTTTCCCCTCCATCCCTGAAAATAAGAGATTTGAACTCTGATATTAAGGTCCATCAAAGCTGGTGATCCCCTCCCTATCCCCACCAAAGAGTACTCCAGCTTCGTAAAACTACAGCTTTGCCCGAGCGCTTCCAAGGTGCCAAACCCCATCCATGCAAGGCATTTCCCAGCTACACCTTCACTACATCCTCTTCCGAGGCCTGAAGGGCAGGTATAACTAGCTCTCCGGTAACCAAAGAGGAAAGGGAGGCCCGGCTTGCCAAATGTCACACTGCATATTGGGGCCCAGCCTCTCAGGGCTCCTAGCTTGATTTTGCTTAGCCCCACCTGGCTGGGGCCTGGAAGAGAAATATGTGTTGGTTCAGACTCCTTAGAGTTCAAGTTCAAGGGGAATTCTAACGAACAGAAAGAGGAATGTGATCCAGGGCGTCCTTTCAAATACCTAACCTGGAACCCTCTGTTGGCAGGGTGTAAGAACTCAGGGGTGCAGAAACAGGACTAGGCCCAAAGCCAGGACAAGTGAGCGGCTGAGTTTCCACCCATGGCCCACCCCTTTCTGCTGAGGTTAGGAAGACAACGCTGTAAAGCGACGGGGAATTTTCTTCTCTTCATTTTAAGATAAGAAACCAGAGACTCAGAGAGGGAGTGTGATTTGTCCAGGGTCACACAGGAAGGGTACAGGATTCAAACCCAGGGCCGGCCAACTGCAAAGGCTGAGCTCTGACCTATCTGCCCACATCACCCCACAGGGCTGAAAGGAGAATGAACCTGAATGAGTCCTGCCACTGGTGCATCTGTCCCCGCCGCCCGGGACCCACCTTGTATTTGAGGCCGGACTTGAAGTAGCCAAGGAAGGTGGCCGACTCGAAGCCTTGGACCTCGCGGTGCTGCACAGCTCGACCGTTCAGGTAGTCATCCAGCTGCACGGTGAAGATGGCGGCCGCCCCGCTCTCATCCTGGCTGCACTCATTGCCTAGGGGATGTCAGAGCAGCGTAAGCCCAGCTTCCAGAGAGCAATCCCAGCCTCCTACGGAGGAGCCCAGAGCCCCCAGCACTGCACTGGCCTGGCTGTAGAAGCTGGGCAAACCCCTGCCTTTCATGAGCCTCGGTTAATTCATCTGTATAATGGAGAGATGGGGGCCAGACTCCATGGTCTCTAAGAGTCCTCCCAGCTCCAACAAACCCCCTACACTCACTTCCCTTACCTGTTCCCCTGCACTCACTCAATCCTGCTGAGCATGAAGTCACACCTGGGAGCAGCAATTCAGATCAGGAAACTGAGGCTCAGTGAGGGGGAAGGACTTACAAAGTCACACAGCAGAGCAGTGGCAGGGACGCCAGGCTCCCGACTCTGAAGGGTAAACTGGGGCACGGCTGGAGCTGGGCCAGGGAAGCTATGGAGGGGGCTCAGGGTCCCCAAGTCACCCCAAATTCTGAATGCTGTACGAACTTGAACTTGTTTAACCTTCACAACACCCCTGTGAGATAGTGGGGCGCTATCATCACGGCCACTTTACAGAGGCACTGAGTGACTTGCCGAAGGACAGAGCAAGGCTCCGACTCAAGCAGGCTGGCTCTAGAGTCCGGGGAGATGTAATCCCTAGCCACGGGCCTAGCACCCACTTGATGCTCAGCAGTCACTGAGCTTCCTGTGGGGCTGCTGGGAGACCCCACTGCAAAGAGCTGTGCTTTACGGGGGTAGGGCCTGGCCTCACCCAGCCAGTAGTGGAGGTCGTACTGCAGGTTCCCATTCCTCAGCTGCACCGTCTTCAGGATGACATACGCGTCACCTGTGAAGAAGTCTCCGTAAAGGTTGGGGGGCACAGGCACCAGGTCAAACTTCTCCACACGCCAGATCTGCAGGCCAGGCTCCTTTCCTGCCTTGAGGAACTCGGGGTGTTCCACCACCATGCTGCTGGGCTGGAAGAGACAGAGCGGAGCCTGAGCAGGGCCCGAGGCCCTAGCGGGGAGAGAGAGCCCAGGGCATGAGGGAGGGTGGTTTCTAGCATCAAGAGCATCACACTTGAGCCTCTGACTCTCCCCACCCCCGAGGCAGCCTAACCCCTCTACAACCCATCTGGATGAGAGAGCAAACAGAGCAGAGTTTAGGCTCCAAAATCTGCCCTTGGCCAAGCGTCTGTCTCTCCTACTCAGGTCTCCGGTGACGGGAGACAAAGGGAGCCATCTCTTTTCTTCCCTTCTTAGTGCCAATTGGTTGGGAAAATGGAGGGAAAAAGTGGTGAAGTGACTCTGCCGAGGATTCCCAGCAAGGAAATGGTGTAGAAGGAACTGTCCCAAACTCTAAGAACACGAACTCTGGGAGCATGGGGAGACCCCCTCAGATGGAAATGGTAAATCTGGGGGTCTCCAGGGGCTCAATGTGTTGTGTTCCCTTCCAGCGTCTTCAGTGGCTCTTAGAACTAGAAGGCTCCTAAGAGAGCTCATCATTCAACAGCATTCTGCAGATAGGGAAACTGGGGCCCAAAGAGGGGAAGAGACTGGCCCAAACCACACAACCTGTTTGCTTTGGCTCTTTGGAAGCGGGAAGATTTCCCATGCCCCACCCATGTCCCCACCACACCCCAAGGAGGGTCTAAATGACTTGGCCCAAGTGGCCTCCTGCGCTGTCTGCCTCCTCCCTCCTGCCCCCCAGCACCCCACCCCCAAATTCCATTTCTTGGACAGGTGGAGAGGATGCAGCCTGCTGGAGACCAGGTGGTCAAGGATGGGGGAAAGGCCGTCAGACATGCAGGAGGGCTGGAGATGCAGCAGAGTGGGGCTGTTAGCCTGGGGCCAAAGGGCAGAACTCAGCAGGCACGGGTCCCCTGGCCGGAGAACAGATCTGGTGGGAGAGGTCAGAGAAACCAGACGGAGAGAACTCAGGCAGAGGGGTGGAGAAACATAAAAGAGCAACAGGGGAGAGGAGAAACCAGACAGGACAGAGGAGGTATCAGAGAGCATACATAATCGTGATGATGATAAGCAGGCAGAGGCGAGATCATACAAGGAAGAGGGAGAAAATATTGCCAAGGCAGAAATAAATCAGAGGGAAAAGAGAAATCTGAAATGGAAAAAAATGAGAAGAGGGAGGGAAAGAGACATTGGAGGAGAAAAGGACAAATCAGGTGGCAAGGATGGGTCAGAAATCAGAAGGTGGGGAAGAAAAAGAAATCCGGCCAAGGCGAGGTTAGCCTCTGGGGGGGGGGGAACAGCCAGGTCCCCGAGGCTCCCACCCTCATCCATGGGAGCCCCTGAGGCAGCAAGAGATACTTACAAAGCAACAAAACAGTTTTTCCATTCTAGACCTGAATTACTCCCCTTTTCCTAGTGCTGTATCTGCAAGAACTTACAATAGAGAGTTACTCCGGGAGCCCCCGGGGCCCCCTGGGCACTCACCCGCCCTTGAGTCTGCGGTGCCTGGGTCGCCACCCTCGACACCCCCCGAGAGCCGGTGGCCACCCGGGCCTGCGGCGACAGTGCGCACAGCGCCAGGACCAGGGCACAGAGCATCGCGGACACGGAGCTGTGCTGAGCCATGGTGGCGGTGACTGCAGGAGACCCAGCCGGCACCGGCGGCCTCCGGGTCACTGATCTTAAGTAGTCGCTGGCCCATCCCGCCCGAGCCGGGACCGCCCCAAAAGGAGGGCTCCGGGGCAGGGCCGAGCCCAGCCCCCGAGGGCCCGCCGGGGGCGGGGATCTGGCCTGAATTTTGAAGACATCTGGGTTCGCACCGGGACCAACCCAATCGGGCGTGCCCACCCCTTCCCACCCCCGCAGCTCAGGGGAGGCGGAGACCAGGCACAGAGCTTAGCATACAGCAGGCACTGCCTCTGTGCACACTAAATGGGCGCCTTCGCGGAAACTAGGGAGTCCAGCTCAGCCTCCGGTGTGACCCACGCAAGACCACTCCCACATCCACACCTAACACCCCCAGCATTTATTGAAGGCTTTCCACACTTCATAACATCCTTCATCCTTTACCGAGTGGGTATAGCGACAGCCGCATCTTACAGAGGGGATCACTGTGTGCAGGGTACACAACCAACCTGCACACCACTAGGAAACGGGACAGCCAAGATTCAAGCCCAGGCACTCGGGGGTGGCCTGCCCACCCAGGCAGCACACGGCCACCACCACCAGCTAGGGGTGGCGGGGTCCTCTGGGCCAGCAGGACTTAGGAAGGGGCAGACAGACTTCTCCTGCAGCTGCAGCTTTTCCTCCAGTGAAGACCACCCCCCCTTTTCTTCTTTTTAAAGTTTTTATTCCTTTTTCTTCAGTATTTCTTTGTATTGATTTCAGGTGTACAGAAGAGTGATTAGACAATCAAAAAAGTTTTTATTCTTAAAATGTTTACTTTTATCAAGATTTAAAGTAACGTATTTGTACACAGTGGTTATCTCTCAACCCCACGTATTTCTCCTCCGCAGGGGCAAAGTATTTACCCCTGACGATTTCCAGGTTTACCTTCATGTCCTAAGTAGCAACTCCTGTGCTTTTTGTAGTTGTTCCCATTTTTGTTTTGTTTTTTGGGTGGGGCTTTTTTTTTTTTTTTTTTTTTTGTTCTAGGTCCTATCTCTTGGCTCCCCGAGAGAAGCCAGGGCTTTAAGCCTTTCCCCCACTCCTCCACCCGCTCCCCATTCCTGCCCCTCCCACTCTGAGGCACACGGTCCCTGGGTCAGAAGTGTGATTCAGACTCACCTAGTCCCACCAACCCCTCTCCCCTCCCTCCCACCACCCTGCTAGACTCAACTTCTCTACTTCCAAGGTCTCCTTGCATCCCAGCACTCCCCCTCTCCCCACAGTCCTGTGTGATGACAGGAAAGAGAACTGGGGAGTCGGGGACCTGGCTTTGATTCCCACCTCCACTGTAAGTTATTTTCCTCTCCTATGCCTCAGTCGCCTCATCTACCCAGGGGTACAGTAGTTTCTGAGGATTCAATTGGTCTGTGTGTGTGAAAATGGCCCGGCTGACAGCTAGGTACCTGGGAGCTCCCATTCCCCTGCCCCACAGCCAACGGTCGCCCATCCCTGCTCCTCCTGGAGCCCAGCTTCCAAGTAACCAGGCTCAAGTTTGCCCTCCACCCTCCACAGCTCCCTCAACTGAAGGGGGCCTGTGGGCAGATAAAGGGCTACAGGCACTCACACAGAGTGAAGAAGATTCCAGACTGTAAGGATCATAAGAAGACTGTGGAGAAAGAGACTTGCAGCCTGGGCACTGAAGGACAGGGAAAAGGGAGATTAAGAAAAGGCATTTTCAGAGAGGGACCAGCATGGGCAAAGGGCAAGCAAACACAAGCCACAAGCAGCAAACAGTGGGGGGATCCGGCCTGAAACACAGAGGGCAAGAGGAGATGAGGCCAGGAGGGCGGCAGGAGTCGCGGAGGCTCAGTTGCCACCCGGAAGAGTGCCTGTCTGGGGTGGGGTGGGCGGACGGTGGTCACAGAGAGATGCTGAGATCTCAGGGCCCGTGGAGCCTGCAGTGGGCCAGCTCGGGCCTAAATTCAGAGAGCTCTCCCCTCTCCTTAGGCATTCTGGAGGACTGGAGGGTTATAAAAACCCCACAGTTCTCACGTGCTCTGATGGAAGCGTAAACCAGCTTTCACCTCTCTGGATAGCAATTTGATTACCCAGATTCAAAACACACAATGCAACCACAGATCCACTTCCTTCAGAATTACTTACAAAGGCACACAAAAATATACGTGCAAGGGTGTTCACTGAAGCATTGTTTGAAGAAAACTGGAAGGGACCCAAATTTCCTGGTTAAATAAATTACGGAGCCTCCATACAATGGACCACTCTGCAGCTGTGAAATCAGAATGAGCCAGATCTGATTGTGCCTGGCACACAGTAGGCACTCAGAAACCACAGAGAGATCTCCAAGCACAAAAAGTAAACATACAGCTATTAGCTCCTTTCCTCTTTTTTAGAAGGATATCTGTTTTTGCATATACCCTTAAAATGTCAAGGAAGACGAACAGAAAACCTCCTAGGAAACTGTCAAGGCAGTTTGCTTGGAAGGGATGAAAGGAGAGACGGTTGTTGCCCAGGCTGCCGGAGGCTGCAGTGAGCGAGCGCCAGGGCGCCAGGTTCCCTGGAGTCGGCGAGAGGAAACATTCGAGGGTGATAGAAACATTCTAACACTGGATTATGGAGATGATCACACAACTGAAAACTCTACTCAAATTCAGAGTGCTGTGTGCTTACAATGGGTGAATCCTTATGGTAGGTAAATTATACCTTAATATACTTGCTTAAAATAAAAAAACTGGCTCTGGGGTTGGTTAAAAACAATTTACAAGTATGTATCTAATGTAGTGGGTTGTTTTGTTTTTTTTTTTTTTAATAAAACACTGATCTAGAAACACTACCTTTAAAAAATATGCTTAAAGTGATGCCTGCTCAACAGACAATCTGGAAAATCCAAACAAATAGGGAGAAGACATCTCCTCTCAGCCCAGCCCCCAGAGTGAGTACCAGGCCAGCAGCTGGCCCAGCTGCGCAGTCCCTTCCTGGAGCAGCGTGGCCCTGACCTCCTCAGTTAGTGATTAACAGAGAGCTGCTGTGGCTTGGGCTTGGCCCCAGGGACCTGACAAGCAGTCCAGGGTCACTGGCTCTCAGGTTAATGATCACAAATGCCATGCAGCTTTGCCTGCCACATAGCTCTGGAGCCTGGGCCCTTGGCACTGGAGACCCAGTGAATGGGCCCTGGCCCCTGCCCTTGGAGAGCCCACAGCCTGGGAACTCTTGCTACAGGGCAGAGATGTGTGGAGGCCTGTGATGGGGGCAGCATGGTCTTATGCTGACCCCGCCCATCCCCCCCCCCGCCCCTGCCCCACCTACTGAATGCAGGAGAGTGGGAGGATTTGGATACAGGAGAGGCCCCAGTGCTAGGCCAGACTCTGCCACTGACATCCTGGGTGATTTTGGGCAAGTCACCATCCTCCTCTGGGCCTCAGGTCTCCATTGCAAAAGACGGGCTGGCTCCTATGCTATTTCCAGCTGCAGCGTTCCCAGATACCGGCTGTGCAGCCACATCCAGCACCTGTGTGTCTCGGAGCCTCAGGGTTCCCATCTACAGGGCCTCCTGAATCTGACAGTGCAGGGCCCCTGACCTGCGGGAGGCACCTCCACCACCAGTGGCAGCGTGCCACCCCTCCTCTGGGCCCGGACATCTCTGGGAGAAGAGAGGGAAGGAAGGCGGGAGGCGGGGGGATCCAAGACTCAGTCTCTTCACAGCAACCAGGGGAAAAGAGCATTACAGTTCCCATTATCCATATGGGGAAACTGAGACTCAGGAAGATTCGGTCCCTTGCTCAGGGTCACCCAGCTGGAAAGAGGCATTGCTGAGACTCAAACATAGTGTGGCTAGTTCCTTTCCCCACCTCTGTCTGGAGAGATCAAGCAGGACCTCCTGGCACCATCCGGTCTTGGCAGGGAGCAACAGTGTCCTTTCCAGGTAAAGGGTTACAGTTGCTAAACCAGTCAAGCCCAAGCCAGGCCTGGCACCCAGCAGTCTCTGGGGCAGCCGTCCCCACCACAGCTCCCAGGTCAGGGCAGGAGGCTGCATCGGGAAAGCGCTGCAGCCCGCCACACACTTGTGTGAGCACCCAGGGCAAAGGCATGTCCTAGGAAGATCCCCGGCTGTGGCCACTGAGTGGAAGACGGACTGTGGCACCTACACTGTATGCCACTCATGGGCACTCAGGTCAGGTGTAGTTTCTGTGCCTGGGGGGGGCGCCTGGCTCTGCCACCCCTCACTATATGAGTGCATCCTGGTCCCTTCCCTTCTCTGGACCTCAGAGGTCCCCTTAACCTCTGATCTTGGGAGCTTCTGGCTCTTACCCAGTGCCACACACACAGTAGGCAGCTTTTTGGTAGTGTCTGCCCCCACGAAGGAGCTGTATAGCTCCCATCCCTCCCCTGTAGCTGGCCCCAGGACCCCCACAACCAGCTCCAGCCTTGCTCCCTCTGGGTCCTTGGGCTAGTTGCCATGTCTCTCTGGGCCTCCCAGAGACTGGAAGAGACGACCTCACCCTCCACTCTGGGCCACAGTGTACAAAAGGCCTCGGCCAGCCTAGGAGACACCGCCCTGTTCTTTCTCTTCGCCCCAAACACTGTTGTTCTGAATTTCCCAGAAACCGGCACTCAAGGGAAGCCCTCTGGCTCAAGCTGTTCTCTGAGCCCTCGTGGGAATACCCATCCCTCTGGCTAGGATTCTGCTAATTGGGACAATGGTCAGTTAACAGAGACACCAGTTATGAAACCCAGTGAAACTGGACAGGGCTTTGGTGAGGTCTGGAGAGCCCCGTGGACTTGTGATCAGGGCCTCAGTTTCCTTATCTGTACAATGGGAGAATGATACGCAGCTCACAGGGCAGTGAGGGGGCCCAAGGGCTGGCACACAACAGGAGCTCCCCACCAGTGAGCCCCTTTCTTCCTGAACTGTCTGCTTCTTTGCTCAGCATCAGCGTGCCACCTGAGAGCAAGTGGGGCAGGAGAAAGGTTACAGACTCCACAGTGAGATTCTTGAGTTCAGGTCCAGCTGTGTCACCTGGAACAAGTTACTGCCCCTCTCTAAGCCTTGGGTCCCTCATTTGTCAATAAGGATAGTGATGCCCACTTGCAGGACAGTTGGGAGCTCTGGAGGGGGTAGCTGGGGTACACCGCACAGGGCAGGACTGATTAACAGCATGTCCACTCGTCCATCTTCTCTTTGTAGATGATGGCGCCAAGAACGACAGTGTGACTTCTCAGAGTCACACGCAAGTACCTGGCAGAGCAGACCTAGAACCCAGGTCCCTCGGTGATCAGGCCAAGGCTGAGGCCTGTCTCCATGACACAACAGGGCCCCTGGAAGGGCCAGCTGGCTCTCTGTGTTGGCACAGTCTGTCTTGGGTGTGGACAGTCACTGGGGAGGCGGCGGTGGGGCTTGGCTGAAGCCACCTCCAGGAGGCCAACTATCCCAGGGACCAAAGCCACTGGCCTGTTCCCAGCTTCCGGGGGCAACCCCACCTAGTGCTGAGAGCCAGGGCGCGACATTCAGAGAGGGCCAGGCCCCGCCGCTTCCTGACCTCATGCCCTGGAAGCAGCCAGATGTGACCATGAGTGTGAGCCTGGAGCCCTGCCTGCCAGGACCCACTTCACATTGTTTGCCTTCTCTGCGAGCCAGGAGCTGTTCCTGGGAGGCTGGACTGCAAACAATTATGCGAGCCCCTCTGGCACCCTGGAGCCCACCAGCAGGGGAGCCCCTGCACAAACAAATCAGCAGCACGACACGGAGGCCCAAACGCAGGCACCGTGGCCACAGGACCAGTAGAAGGTGGGACAGAGTCTCCACCAGCAAACATCCTGGGGAAACAGGGCCTCAGATGCCTTAGCCAGAGCCAGAATGAGCAGGAGCCTGGCAGGCCGCTCCCTGTGCCACAGAGGAAGGGCTTTCCAAGAGCAGGAAAACAACGTGCGTGACTGTGAGAAGAGCTCTGGCCAGAAAAACCTGGGTGTAAGCTCCTGACCCACCACTTTCTAACTGTGTGGTTTGAACAAGTGGCTCCTGCCCTGAACCTCTATTTCCTCAGGTGGGGATTATTACACCTTCCCAGGGCTGTTGTGGCAATTTTATAAGGTAAAACACATTTGGGGCTAAGCACGGAACTGAGCACAGAGTATGTACCTACAAAGGGCCTGGGTAAAATTCTCTTTCTGAGACTGAAGTTCCTTAGGTATAAAACTGAAGTACAAATGCCTTTCTCAAAGGCATGTGGAAAGGACTGAATGAGACCGTAAGTGTGGAAGATGCTAGGACCATGCCTGGCATGAAACAGATGTTCGAAAATTCCAGTTTCCTTCCCCCAGGAGCAGGGGCTGAGCCTCTGTAAGCTCAGGATGCCAAGAATGACCAACAGGGTGAGGGGTGCATGACCTTCCAGCCAACAGAATACAGGGAATGTCTGGGGTGTACGTGGACTTGGCAAGTGGCCCTTCTGCAGAGTTCCACTTTCCTCCTCTGTAAAATGGAGTGATGACTTCTACCCTGTGGGGTGTCTGGGAGCCCCGGGCACCGTGCTTGACACACAGCAGGTGCTCAATAAGCATCACATCCAAAGACAAGCCCCCATCATCTGTCCAGGCTGTGCATACATACAGGCCACTGGCCCACATACCCACCCTTGGCCTCTATCTCTGTGTCCCTGCATCCAGAGAATGGGAGGGCTGAAGGGTCGCAGTCAAGGCCCAGAGACACAGGGGGACCCAGAGATTCCCAGGGATGGGGACGCATCTCAGGAGAGGGCCTCGAGTTAGCACGTAAGGTGTTTGCCTTTCGTCCAGCTCCTCCACAAGTCTCTCCTGATGACACACTCCCCTCTCCTCTGGCCTGCCTCACCCACAAGAATAAGGGCTTTGGAGTCACCATCTGACCCTAGCCCTGTCACGTACTACCTGGGTGACCCTGGGCAAGTGACTCAACCTCTCTGAGCCTGTGTCCTTGGGGATAGAATGAAGAGACCATGTCACAGGCTTGTCAGCACTTGATTCTAGTACAAATCAGTTGCGGAAAAACTACAAATGCTATAGCATGATTAGAAATTCTTTGCAACGGCTCTCAAATTCTTAACTACAATAGAACTTCCAGAGATTCAAAGATATTTTTTATTATTACTAATCCTTTTCACTTTAATAGGTTTTCAAAGTACTTTCCCCCTTTAAATGCAAACAGAAGTATGGTCCTGGAATGCTTTGTTCCTTTCCCAGGTCAGAGGACAATCACGTCTAGCTGGAAGGATTAAAGGAGCCCCAGTGCCTGGCACACAGCAGGGCTTCAGAACCGTGCTGCCTCCTCTCCCCAGCTGTGCTCCCAGCCTCACTTCCAGGCAGACACCAGTTACCAGCATCGTCCTCCAGGTGCCAGTCCCTCTGGGGGCTTCCAGAACCCTCAGTGACACTTAGAAGCAGGGCCTAACCAGAGTCATCCCACAGGGAATGCACCCAGGGCTGAGGACAGAGCTGCAACCCTGTGCACTGCCTGTTTCACACTCGCTTCCCACCCCCACAATCCTGCACTGTCCTGGTTCTGGATCCCCATCTTTCCTCTGAAACCACCGCACCAGCTTCTCATTGCATTCCACTCTCCTGTTATCCCTGGAGATTGCGTTATTCCCTGCTCCAGACCCTTCCATGGCCTCCAGCGCATACTGAAAGCAGATAGGACTCTCCAACTTGGCACCTAAGGCCCTCCACGATCTAGTGCCCACATGCTCTTGCAGCCTCATCACCTGCTCACCCCCCAACAACAGCCTCCGCACCATCTAACCTTGCTTCTATACACCCTCAATTTCCTGCCTTCAGGAGAGCTGGGGTCTAGCCTCAGCTCTGCCTCTGACTTGTGTGACCCTGAGCAAGCTCTTGGCCTCCCCGAGCCTCAGTGCATCAAGCTACTGGAGACTCTTGTGCAGATGGGAAGATGAAGGAGTGAGTGCCAGGTGCCAGGAGGGCTCGGGAACCACCAGGTTGCTAACAGCTGCGTCCTCCCTGCGCCTCCGCCCCAGTGGCAGAGCTGACTCTCTCCCTGAGCGCTGGAATGCAGCGCTCACAGCCAGCAGCGGCAGCCAGGGAGGGGAGCGGGAGGGAAGAGAGCTTACAGGAAAATTACTAGGCTCTGGCTGGCCAGCGCTGGTGCTCACGGCTGCTTCTGACAGACAGGTTCTGGGGGCCTGACAGGCTCTTCCTGAGCCATGGACTTGGCCCTCAGCCTTGCTTCCTGTCTGAGCCAGTAGGGTGATGGGAGGTACTGGGCCTCAGTCCTCTAGGACACACCCACTCTGTGGCATCCGAAGAGACAGGGAGGAGGAGGTGAAATACAGACAAGCCTTTGTGGAAAGAGAAAACTGGCCCCTGCCACTGTGTGCTGGGGCCCCAGGCACTGACATGAAAAAGGTCTCTCTGTGCCCCATTGTTGCATCACAAGCACTATGCCCTGGGTACTACATCCCCACGTCATATACTGTGTACCATACCCAGCGCCACACACAGCATACTCTCTGTGCCCCCTACCAGGCCCTGTGTTCCTCAAACCTTGTCCTTCGGGTCTACTCTGATGCATGTTCCAGGTACTGTGTCCCATGTCACTTATTCCTTGGATCATGCTCCATGCACCATGTCACATCTGTTGCATGATATGCACTCTGTACTACATGCCCTCTTTTGAAGCCCATGTCCACTGTATCAGGTCCTGTCCCTTGGACGTGTGTGCCATAACCTTGCCCTGGGTCCACGAACGGTGTCCCCTGAGCCATGACTCCCATCTGCGATGGAATGGTTAAGGCAGGAGGGCCCTGGGACAGGCCCCCAACCCTACGCGCCGTTACCTATGCAGCCTGGGAAAAATTACCGCCCTTCTCAATGCCTCAGAAATGATATCAGCACTCACCTAATAAGAGCTGCTGGGGGAAATGAGAGATAATGCACTTCAGGTGCTTAGCCCAGTGCCTGGCACAGATGTCCAGCATACCGAGTGCCAGGCTCCCACATCCCCAGCTCCTACTATGCAGCACACACTCGATCGAATTAGTGAAATTCAAACAATAGGCTACAACGAGGGTATCTTTATTCCCTCTCCTACAAAGGAGAAATCCATGGCTCAGGGAGGAGTAATAACCTGCATGAGGTCACACAGCCAGAAAGGCAGAAGCCAAGGGCAGGCACAGTTCTGGGTGTTCAGAAAGACAGAGCAGATTAGTGATGGGTGACGGGGTGGGTATGGGGAGGGCCGGCATGCAGGCGTAGGCACCTTTTAGGGGTCATGGGAATGTTCTCAGACCGAACTGTAGGAATGGAGGCACAACTTTATAAGCGTATTAAAAATCATTGAAATAATTAAACCGGGTGAATTATAGGTATGTAAATTGTACATAAATTTACTTCAACAATTTAGGGAAATGACACTCAACAAAATTGTTTTAAAAAGAAAAGCTTATGCACTTCCTGTGTGCCACTCTGACAAAGAACTTGGCGAAGAAGGGGCCCCCCAAGGTGGTGGAGTGTCGGCAGAGGCTGTGCAGCCCCTCTGAGGCCCAGCGGGGGGAGCCGTGAGCAGCCCGGTTCCCAGCCCCTCTGCAGTTCAGGTGCGTGGCAGAGTCTCCTGGGGAGCTCCAGAAGACATGGATTCCCAGGCCCCACGCCCGGCTTTGAGTCTGCAGGTCAGGGTGGGGCCCGGGAACCTGGGATTCTGAGGCTCAGCCTGGGCTGGAAACCACCTATCAAAGCCCAACATCTCCTCTCACATTTGGGGAAACTGAGGCCAGACAGGACAGGGCAGTGCCTTGTCTGACCTAGTTAGTAGTCAATAGAGCAATGGGAGAGCCAGAGCTGGAACTGGGACCCCCTTGCTAGTCCATTCTCTCCTTTCCCCCCTCCCCCCTCCCCACTCCTCCCTGGCCCTCGGGCCTCCTGGTGACTCAGGACTCTGAGTCATCAGTGGCACCACAAAGAAACTTCTTAGGAAAAACAATCTCCAAAAACAAAGCTTCCCCGATCCAGGGAACAGAATAGGCCCAGGGGGCTAAGAGAGGGAGGGGAGGAGAACAAAGGGTGGAGTTGGGTACTAGGATCTGGTCTCTCCTCTTAGCCACGACTTGTGTGGGGCCCTAGAGAAAGTGCTTCCTGTACTGAATCTCAGTTTCCCCACCTGTAAATCACTCCTATTAGGCACACAGAAGCTCATTATGGACCAAGTAACGTTAAGTATTCATAAGCTTTATCTTGATGACAATGCTTCCCCAAACCACGGGAAAGTTGAGGCTCAGAGAGGTTCAGCCCAAGGATGACTGTTAGGAAGTGCAGGGCAGAGTCGGAATCCAGGACGACCTGACTCTGAAGGCTTACTCTCACTCCCACACACCTTCAAAACATACCTGCTGTGTGGAGTGTGGCACACAGATCTCACCTCATCAAACATGTGAGGTGAACGACCAGAGCGGGGGCTCGGTCACAAATGCCTTCCTCCTTTTCTTCCTCTATGTCAGGTCCTTTCTCAGGACTTCCTGGCCCAGGGGAGAGCACACATGAACTCGAGTCATCACTCAGGTGACACAAACCAGGGAGCACCCAGGACCTGACAAGCCACAAAGAGAAGCATTTGAGCAGAGCCTTGAAAAATGAATGCAGGTTTGTCTCTGGGGAACTGGGCACAGGCAAGTCAGGTGGAGAGAACAGCAACAGCAAAGGCTCAGAGGTGGGTGAGGAAGGGACCTGGTGAGCAGGAACCCTGAACCGATCGGAGGCAGAGAAGGACTTTTAAGCAGAAAGAGAACAGGATCAGACTGGTTTCATCTCTGCAGAGGGCCTGCTGGCCCCCGACCCATGAGTCAGGACTGGGATTTCCCCCGAGGCCTCCCTGCATCCCCTCTCCGAGCAAGCTTCAGGGACCACCCCAGGTCCCTTGCTACTCACCCATGGGTCGGAATCGCCCCCGAGGGCGTCTTCCTCGGCCATTGCTGGGCTGGGCAGAGGGAGGCCAGGAGAGGCAGGCCTCTCCCGACCACATCAACCTAATCGCATTGGCCTATAAATAGGACCCTGTGGCTTCAGTCTGAAACAGCTGCGCCAGGCCCAACTCCAGACATCACATGGGCACACACAGTTCCGGAAACAGTCCTTTCCCTTGACATCATTAAAAACCAAAACTTCCTCAGGAAACCATTGTTCACACTCCAATTTGCTTTCTTTCTCTGAACATGAGGCAGTGGGCTGGGGGGAAGAGCTGCCCACCTACTGCTTATTACTGAAAGTGGGCCTTGTGACTGCTTCTCTGCTCCCCACTCTCTGGGGACCCTGAGCAGGCTACTACCTCTCTCTGGGCCTCAGTTGCCCCAAATGTAAACTAAGGAGGTCGAATGATACCCTTGCAGGAGTGTCCAACCCACAGCCTGCGGGCTGCATGTGGCCTAGCATGGCTATGAATGCAGCCCATCACAAAATCGTAAATTTACTTAAAACATTATGAGATGTTTTTGTGATTACGTGTTGCAGTGTATTTAATGTGTGGCCCAAGACAACTCTTCTTCCAGTGTGGCCCAAAGATGCCAACAGGTCGGTCACCCCTGCCTTAAGGCCTTTGTAATCAGATACTCTCTGGAATGGTTGGGGGGGGCACCCTACACCCAAAATATCCACTCCATTGTTACCCTTCCCCCAGCTAATGTGAAATCTTAATTATTGGCATTTTAAAAATTAGAATCGCAATACATATCTGAGCCAGGAAGAAATGAACAGGTCCAATCCCTGCCGCTAAAGGGCTGGGTGGCCTTGGATGAGCTACTGTCCTTCTCTGGGCTCCGGCCATCAGATAAAGTGCTGGCAAGAGGACACCCAGGGTGTATGACTTTTTTTTTTTTTTTTCATTTAAAACTATTTTGTTCAGGATTTATGAGAACCACAAGAGGCCAGCCTTGTGCTGAGTGCTGGAGCTAAAGAGACGAATGAGGCCTCATCCAGCCCTCTGACCCCAGCCCCGTGCCAGACCCCAGTGGGGAAATGTAAAGGCGTTTCCAAACTGCTCAAGAGTCCCACTAGAGGCCTCCTTCGGGGCTGCTGGGAACACCTTGTGTTCAATTTGGATTACAGACCGATGGCTGCAGGGGACTTCCCAAAGGGCAGATTAGGACATGCCTGGGCCGTTAGCAACCAACAGGGAAATAAAGATAAATGGCCATCCCTGTGCACAGGCATATGCTTAGGACTTTAGCTCCCCCCAAACCCGGTAATCACCCCCATTTCACAGATGAGGAAACTGAGGCTGAGAGTCGTTAAGGGCCATGTCAAGGGGCACATAGCAAGTCAGGGCTGGAGAGATGCTTCAGGTTCAGACCTGTTTGCCTCTGCAGCCCAGGGTATAACCAAACCCCAGGGCTGCAGTGCTCCCATGAGCCAACCAACGGGAGAGTCACCCAACCCAATAAGGGCTGGGGACAGAAAGGGGCAGAGACTGTGTTTTTGTGTAGGCGGGTGAGAGTGACAAGGCTTCACCCAGTGACACTCATTCTTTCCAACCACCTAATAGCATTTCCCCACAACCCCCCCACCCCCGGCCCAATCCACCCTCCCCTCTCAAATCCATCAATCAAGTTGCTCCCAGTTGAGGATGTGTCCAAGGCTTGCTGGCACCCAAGGGATCGAGACCTGGCATTCAACGCCTCTCCCGGCCTCACTCTCCTGCCACTCTCCACCTCAACCCCACATTCCTGCTGTGGTCGCACTGCTCACTAGTCCCCAAGCACAGTGGCTCCAAGGGGCCAAACTTTTGCACATGTGCCTCCCCTGCCTGAATGCCCAGCACGCCCTGTGGGCCTAGTGCTTGATTCAGAAGAGGACAAGACCTCCGCAGCTCCCCTGGTACTTAGCACCATGAACTACAGGCTCAGCCACCACAATTCTGAGCTCCAAGGGCGGGGCAGGCCTGATTCATCTCCCCTCTCCATGCAGAAGCTCAGCCATGAGAAAAGGCAAGGATCCAAGAGAAAGCTGGGAAGTGCACATTCCCAGGATTGCCCAAGCCTAGTACTGAGGTGCAGCATTAGGACGCCACAGTGTGGAAGAACCAAAAACTACACCCTCAGGACTCAGGTCTATCTCTTTCCAAGGTTCTAATAATGAAATTAGGGCAAATCTCTCCCCTACTTTAGAACTTCCAATAGCTCCCCACTGGCCTTGGGTAAAATCCAAACTCTAACCGAGGTCCCCAAGGACTTGCACAACTGAAGTCCTATCTGGTCTCCAGGCCCTTCTCCCATTACAGTCCCTTCCTTCAGAACCCCAACAACTCCATCCACTACATCCTGCCTCAGAGCCTCGTCCATGCTGTTCCCGCTGCCTGGGGACCCCCTTCCCTGCTTACCGAGCCACCTTCTAGTCCCTCTTCAGGTCTGGGCTTTTTCAGGAACGCCTTCCTCACCCAATCCCATGTGATCTCATGACCCTGGCTGTTCCCTTTACAGCTGAAGAAATAAGTGTGTTATGTGTGTGATGACTTGCTGTGAGGCCCAGGACTATAAGGCCACCAGGGATAGGAAAATCTTTTCTCTAACACTCAGTTCAAGGCCTAAATTTCTGTCAAGTGAATGTACCCATGAATGAAGAAATGAATGAGTCAGTGAACAAGTGGAGCTATCATGTAACTCAAGACAAGAAAGGTGGCCAGAATCCCGGTATTCAGAGGCAGAAAATCAGGGCCCAAAGAAGGTCAGGGAAATAGGAGACAAACTGGATGGTGCAGCCTCCCAGGAGCAAAAAGGAGAGAGAACTTCTAAAAGGAGAAGGTATCACATGTTCCAGGGAGGTGGTATCTAGAGATCTGAAGAAATACCATTGGATTTGGACAAGCAAGAGCTCACTCCGGCCTCCTTGGTTGAGCCCAAGTTCAGCAGAAGTGGGTGTGAGGTGGGCGCAGTGCAGGGGGCAAGACAGCCAAGCTTACTTAACAGCTGGGCCGGGGCCAACCTGGCCCTGCAGGATCTGCACAAGTGGGGAAGGAAGAAAACGGGTCCCTGTGTCGTTGTTACCAAAAGCATGAACAGAGCGTAACACTCTTTTCAGTGACAGATGACTTAGAGGCAATTAGGCTTTAGGAGTTGGAGTGGTTTGGGCTCAGTCCCAAAAGCTGGATCTTCAGAACCAAGACCAGCCTCCATCCTTCCTCTCTGAGTAGCATTAAGCTTTGGATGAAGGGGGCAAGTCCCCTCTCTGGGCCCAGCGGGCCTGCTAGGAATCCCAGCTTTGAGGACAAAGCGCTCTGGAGACCATCAGAAGGCCCTTTCATCTAAGCTTTGGGAAAGAGGAACAGCTCTGAATGCGGTCGGTGTCACCCCTGGAAGCCAGCTGGGCTGCCGCCAATGAGTAAGTGTGCAGGCATTCAGCCCCTTCTCCTTTTGGCCACCAAGGTGACATCATGGGCTGGAGGGGTGTTTTCCAGGTTCTGCGCATGGTGTCCTCTATTAGAAATTCACTTCCTTTCCAGTGTTGGAAGCTGGGTGAGTCCCTAGCAGTGATACTTCCCATTTCACAGCTCACAGAGTCCTTCAGCATCTATAGGCTTGCACAGTTCTCACAACAACTTGTTAGGGGAACAGAGGAGAGCAACGCACTCATTTTTTAGGCAGAGAAACCGAGTCCCAAGCTGGGAAGTGACCTGAGTTTCCTGCCCAGGACTCTGCACCCCAGCCCCTGGATCTCAGCCTACTTCACCAGGTCACCTGTGAATCCGATAGTCAGGTGGGCCCCACCCTGCCAGCTCCACCGGAGTCCCCAGGTGGGTATGACTCATCCACCTTCGCCCTGACTCACACTCTCCGGTGCTCCTCCTACAGTCAACAAGCTGGTGACTTAGCAGCCACCCCCCAGGTTTTCTCACCCCTCCAGAGCCTCCAGGGAGAATCTGTGCACCTCCTTCCTCCTCAGGGGAACCCACCCTCTTACAGAAGCACCAAGAGAGGCCTTGGTAGGGAAAGCAACTGTCCTGCAGCCGCATAGCCAGCAAGCAGCATGGCCAGGTGGCGGCCCAGGCACCCTGGCACCCAGCCCAGTCAGTCTTGCTGCTCCCCCACAGGATTACCCTTGCCTGGCCTCCCTCTCAAGGGCAGGTAAGAAGCAAATGAGACAACGGGCGGAAATGTACTCTGAGCTTTACTAGAAAAATCTCAGAAACTACCTCTGAGTCCACTGTGGCAACCAGCTCAGCTTCACTGTCCCTTTCAGACTTCCTGGGGGGCGGTCAGAGCCCAGTTTAGGGGGACTCAGGGTCTGCATTGACTCCAGGGTCTGCGCTGCTCTACCTACCTTGCAGGGCTGTGAGGGTGAAGAGGGCTGTGTCAGGGGAGGTGCTAGGATCAAAGTGGAAGCTGTAAGAATGAGTGTCAGCACCACCTGTGAATAAAGGGCAAAGACTCTCAGTGTCAAGGACTCAAGATCATCTGATCAAATTGAAAGCTTCCACTCCTCCCCAGCCCCCATGACCAGGGTCACACAGCCCCTATTTGCAGGCCTGCAACAATGGGACACTTGCTCCCTGACAAGGCTTCAGACCCACTGTTGGAGAGTTTGGCTGGTTAGACAAATTGTCATTAAGATGTGCTAAAATCGCACTGGCTGATGTAGCTCAGTGGATTGAGTGCGGGCCTGTGAACTAAGGGATCATAGTTTGATTCCCGGTCAGGGTACATGCCTGGGTTGCAGGCCAGTTCCCAGCAGGGGACACACGAGAGGCAGCCATACATTGATGTTTCTCTCCCTCTCTTCTTCCCTTCCCCTCTAAAGGTAAATAAATAAAATGTTTTAAAAATTTTTTTAAAAAGATGTGCTAAAATCTCTCTCTCTCTGCAGTCGCCCAGCACAGGTCCATCACCCTGCTTCCCAGTGACTCCTTGGAGACTTGAAAACAGTGATCCTGGGCCCTTAAGTTTTCTACAAGTTATACAGCCACTTCCCCCAGCTTCTCCTGAGACCAGGATGTCCAGTTCCCTTACCCCCCTTCTTTGACCTACTCCAAATGAATCCTGTCCCTCCTGGGAGGGAAAAAAACAACAACCCAGCCCTGTCTGGTGTGGCTCAGTGGATGGAGCACAGGCCTGTAAATCAAGGGGTTGCTGGTTCGATTCCCAATCAGGGCACAAGCCTGGGTTGCAGGCCAGTCCCCAGTGGGGGGCGTGTGAGAAGCAACCACACACATGTTTCTCTTTCTCCTTCCCTTCCCTCTAAGAGCAAATAAACAAAATCTTTTTTTTTTTTAAAGGACCCAGATTTAGACACACAAACAAGCTCTATCCAAAGCAGGGCAGGCAGAACTCTCACCTCTGTCATCCTAGATATCATGCCTCTATTAATCCAACATAAAATCCCATTAGCATTTACGGTAACCTCACCGCATGACTGAATTACACTTACAATACGTATCATCAGCTTCAGAGCAGTGGCTGTGGACTCTGGGACAGACAAAACGGTCCTTAAGTTAACCACCTATATAACTCAGCCAAGTTCCTGCACCCCTCTGCCTCTCAGTTTCCCTCTCTGTAAACGAGGTATTAAGTTAGAACCCACCCCACAGAGTCATCAGAAGGATTAAATGAGATAAAATTATGTCAAGGGTTTCGGACAGTGCATATATTTTCTCTGACTGTTAATCAAACCCCTAAGTCTTTCTCTAGAAACGATGTCTTCCTCTCACTGGGTGACTGCAATGCTTCCTAACTGGTCCTCCCACTTCCTCTCTCCTTCCTTGAGAGCAGTCTCCTCAGGGCACGGCCGGACCAAGTCACTGCTCTGCTCAGGTTCCGCCGTGGCCCCCGGATCAAGTCCAAGATCCTTTACCAACTTCTGGACATCTTTTACGATCTGCCCCCGTCAGCCCCTGGAGCCTCGACTCTCAGTTCCTGCTTCCCACCCACACCCCCTCCAAGGTCCAGCCAGACACAGCTACATTCTGTGCCTTGCAGCCTCGCATAATCTTTGCCCAGGCTGCTTCCTCTGTTTCAGAACTCGATTTCATCTCAGTTCTTTTCTTCTCCTTCCACTCACGATCAAACCCAGCTTTCCTCCAGGAAATCTTCTCTAACCTCCCCTTCCCCTTTGAAGCTGAGCTGCTCTGAGATCTCACAGGCCCCTGGTCTCCCTTGTCACACAGAGCTGGCTAAGAGTACAGGTGCTGCCATCTATGAGCAAAAAGAGCATTGCACCCTTTCCCAGGACTTGGACACAGGGAGCTCCAGTTTCCAGCTCAGCGGGGTTTAGAATGAGCCCCAGCTAACTCCAAGTTGGTCTGTTTTCCATTTTGGACCTTAACGCTGCAGCAGCTTAAAAACAAGGTCCGCAAACCACTGGATCTAGTCCATTGCCCACATGCCCTAGACGGAGCCATAAAGAGAGGCAGTTCCTTCCGGTACTCGGATCCCAGCCCAGGCTAGCCAGGTGCCTGTTTGCTGAATTATAACTTAGAGCACAGGGAAAGGGGGCACTTTCTGAGAGCCAGAGCTGCCCACCCATGCAAAGGCTGGCCTTCAGGTAGAGAGCGCCCCATCAACAAAAGTGTGTACACCAAATGGAACCCCATTTGTCTAGAAAGTGGCTGAAGAGGAGCTTTCTGCCCTGGGGGTGGGGTGAGGGCGACTGGAACAGAAGTATCTTTTCTCCTAAAAGACTGCTCACAGCTCACTGGGGGGACCTTCGGATTTGGCGGGAGAAATATGGTATCTGTGCAATAAAGCCAGAAGGGTTCAAAGGGCTGCCCCAAGGACAACAGTTACCACCTTCTGAGCACTTACCAAGTGTTCAGCTCAACATACATCATCTCTCATCCTCACAGTAACTCTGCCAGGCACATATCATCCCCCCACTTTGTGAAGGAAGGACATAACCTCAGAGGCAAAATAACGTGCACAGGGTCACACAGCTAAGACGCCTGGGCAGTTCCCACCAAACCAAGCTGCTGCCTGCCCTACATCTTGCTCTCACTAAATTTCAAGCGATGGGGCTAGGCCTCTTGCTCACCAGAGAAAAACATAAAGCCTTGGTTATGCGACATCAGGGGTTAGCAGACTTTTACTGTAAAGGGCCAGGCAGTTAAATATTTTAGGTTTGGCAGGCCCCATACCCTCTCTTTTGCATCTTCTTCCTTGTTTGGGTTTGGATTTTTTTTCTTTTTAAACAGCCTTTTGAAAATGTAAAAACCATTCTTAGCTCAGAGGCAAAAAACAGTCTGGCACCTCCCCAGGGCTGTAGTTTGCAGCCCGTAGGTTGAGAATAATGTTTATAATCTGAAGTATAAAAACTTCAGCTGGGAATGTTTAAGCCAAATGCCAGGTCCTTCGGCTGCATTTCTCCTTCTTCAGAGGGTTTCCTATTGAGTCACTGTCTCTTAAAGAAGGACCAGTCTACCTTGCTGAGAAACTGGGCAGCAAAATATTTCAAGAGTTGTTCAGATTCTAGAAACTCGCAGCTGTGGATCAAATAGTTCAGCTCAGTGCTGGGAAGAGAAGAGGGAGGCAAATGTGATGGGTAGGAAGAGCCTCAAAGAAAAGACATTAAGAAACTTGGGCTCTTCTCTGAGCTCTGCACAAGGAAGGAATTTTGACTCCCACTGTACCAAGTGTGGTCCCTGGATTTGCAACGTCTGTATCAGCTGCGAGGTCGTTAGCAATGCAGAATCTCAGCCTTCACCCCAGATCTACTGACGCAGAGTCTGCATTTTAACAAAATTTGCAATTGATCTGCGTGCAGGATAAGTTTGATGCTCTAGAACATCTTTTATGTCCAGCTGCAACATTGTTAACAAAACCCTACCCCTGAGGAGGGCAAGGGTCCAAAGATATTTTTTATGTCTTTCTTATTTATTTATTTATTTATAGACAGAGGGGAAGGGTAAGAGAAAGAGGAGAGAAACTTCAATGTGTGGTTGCCTCTCGCGCACCTCCTACTGGGGACCTGGCGGGCAAACCCAGGCATGTGCCCTGATTGGGAATCAAACTAGTGATTCTTTGGTTCTCAGGCCAGCTCTCAATCCACTGAGCCACACCAGCCAGGGTTTCTTTAAGCCTTAATATTAAGTCTCTGACCTAAGATCTGTACTAGTGATCTCAAAAAGCACCCCAATTTAGGATGCACAATTGACACACCTGCCATTGGATCTTGAAATCAACCCTTCAGCTGGCAGAAAAGCAGACCTGGGAAGACTTGAGAAGGTGCCATGCTCCATTTTGCAATGGGGGAAACCGGTTACAGAGGAAAATGACTTTCCCAAGACCACACTGCCGGACAACCTAGGGGTCTGACCACGGCCAGGTTCCTTGATCTTCCCAGGCCTTAGGTTTAATAAGAACTGAAATCATTTTGCTTTCAATGGGCACTTTTGGTTTGGATGGGTAGCAATCAGAGGCCTTGCTGTGTGCTTTAGGAAATTTACTTGCTCTCTCTGAGTGTGAATATCCCCAGCCATGAAATAAGGGGATGGGGCCACATGATTCCCAGGGTCCAACTCTGAAGGTCAGAGCCTAGAAACTGTTTTAAGGTAAGATAGGTCTTCAGCTGAGGGTCACCACAGTCACACCAAAGTCAAGGGAACACAAAGTCAAGTTCTGTTCTAAGCGAGGAGGCGGAGGAGGAGACCTGGCATAAGCTCAAGGTCTTATGGCAAGTGCAAAGCAGAAACTGCGCATAGAATGAGAACCAGGGCTTCCGGCCAAGATGGAGGCATAGGCAGACGCACTGTGTCTCTTCTCACAACCAAATTAAGGACAACAAAGATTTAGAAACAAGAAAACAACCAGATCTCAGAAAATCAAACTGTTTGGAAGTCCAACAACAATTCATCCAGACCGGTAAGAGGGGCGGAGTCGCGGCAGGAAAAAGCGGAGGTGCGGACGGGCACG
>PVKU01008251.1:0-75906 GCA_004027475.1 Anoura caudifer
TGCCACACTATGGAACAGACACTTGGCAGGAGCTGAAAGCCCAAGTCAGTGCTCCTGCTGCCTTCCCAAGGAGGGTTATGTTGCCCGTATCCAAGCATGAGGTGGGAATTATGTTGAGCAGAAAGTGGGAGTCCGTGGTTCCTGATCCAGCTTTGAAGAACTCAGTTCACTCACCAATAAAGTCAAGAGATGGAGCTGAATTCTTTCTCCAATGCTTTAACCTCTAGAATTTGCTGATTTGTTGTTCACCTGGCAGGCATTTGTAGCTTTGTCATTAGGTATGAGGGTGTAAAGATGTTACTCAAGGTGGGACTATGGCAGACCCTTCTGCATGATGTGGGCCCAGCTCCCACTCAGAGATGCACGGGACCCACACCCACAGATAAGTTCTCTTGTGGATAATCAGATTTACAATATACCTAGGGTATTTCGAGGTTTGCTGTTTGCTAAAACTCCCTCACACTGCAAGTGCTAAACCTTGGGACCAGTGTAACTGGCTGCCTATTCATTTGCTAATATCCTTCTTCTGTGATGCGATTAGGGGCATTGGCTCCTTTTGTTGTACCCAGAGTGGTGAGGGAGAGCCAACTTGTAATGTAGGAGAAATAGAATAGAGGACTGTCATGGCGGAGGCCGCGGTTTTTTTCTCCTCTTCGGGGAAGGCCATGCTGTCATCCTTATTCCTCCACCAGACTCCGTAGTCTGTGTGTATGTTTTATTTCATCCATAATGACGCGGACACTGCTAGCTGGTGTCCGCATCATGGGACAATGATGGCTATATCTGCCCTGGAGCTCTTGGAAGGAAAACAACATCAGGCTATTCTCCCTCACTAGCTGTGGCTTTTACCATGTGTAGAGAATTCAAATGAAAGTAACCCTGCTACCCTGGCTGAAATGACTCGACCAGAGCCAAAGATACCCACATAGATGTAAGAACTACAGCATGATGCAAATAACTTGAAACACTGCCAGTATGAGTGACCCAATCAGAGCTCCTAGTGGTGACGTGAACATGAGACATGAAAGAAAAAATGGGTCACTGGAGCTGCTTTGTACTCTACGTGACTATGAGTCATCTTGAAGCACATTATGATCTGCTGAACATTACAGTTTTAGAATCACTGAGACACAGAATGTCTCTAAGTTGCTGAGTATGTTCCTAGGGCTCCTCATTACTGCCTGCATTCTTAAATAAATGCTCATCACCTGGAGTAATCTGGGTGTCTTTTGTCTTTTCTGACTATGAATACCTCAAGGACAGGCAGGAGGCTCTCTGACTGAATCATGCTCATGCGTAAAGATGGATGAAGAGATTTCATTCTGCTAAAAGAATATGTGCTTCTAGAAGACCTTGTTGCATAATAAAGTATTAGTAAGTTGAAGCTGCAAAAAATATTTTTTTCTATTTGGTTTGCAATTAAGATGAAGAAATAAATTGGGAAAGTTGGCTTTATGACTTAATTGATGATATGGGAATTGTGACTGACAAGAGCTCTGAAGGGTCTGAGATTTTACCCTATTTGCAGCTGACATGTTAGCCTGTCAGTTGTGTGGATGCTGGCAGAAGATACGAGCATCCCGGCTCAGAGACAAAGCAACTGTGGCATTCACAGTGTCAGCATTTGCATCTGGTTCTCACGCCCCAATTCCCACAGGGTGTAAAAGGGTTGAGACTCATGCATGCGGTGGCTTGAATTCCAGAAGAAGAACTTTCAGCATAGGGACCTTAAATCTTTTATAATTGTGGTAAGTTTGCCTGATATACATGAGACATGTGTCCATTCCTCTGGAGGGAGATACCATCTCTGTCATTCAAGGATGTTTGTATAGCAAACGTTCTTGCAAATACAACATCCTTGAAAAGGGAGTGTCTATGCTGGAAAAACAAGCAGAAACAGATACAGAGAATTCTCTCCCAAACTTGGGGAGTATAAAATATAAAAGGGTATTTCATGCTGTAAGGGTAAACATTGTTAGTGAAGTTTTTCTTTGTTATGCCTACATTTTAAAAAATTTTTGTTACCTTTTATATTGGCAAAAATTTGAGAAACATTGGCATATTACTAAATATATTTAGTTCTTATGTTCTGAGCAAAATGATGTGGCTTCCATAATACCCAAATCTGTGCACTAGCAGTATGTATTATGTTGGGGTCCTTCTATAATATACAGTTGGCCCTTGAACAACCCCCTTTCAGTTGAAAATCCAGTTTTGATTCTCCAAAAACTTTTTTTAAAAGATTTTATTTATTTATTTTTAGAGAGGGGTAAAGGGAGGGAGAAATAGGAGAGAAACATCAGTGTGTAGCTGGCTCTCATGTGCCCCCTACTGGGAACTTGGCCCGCAACCCAGGCATGTGCCCTGACTGGGAATTGAACCAGCAACCCTTTGCTTCGCAGGACAGTGCTCAATCCATTGAGCCACACCAGCCAGGGCCCCAAAACTTTTCTGATAGCCTACTGTTGACTGAAATTTTTACTGATAGCATAAGACAGTAGATTAACATATATTTTGTGTGTTATATGTATTATATACTTTATTCTTATAATAAACCAGAGAAAAGAAAATGTTATTAAGAAAACAGTAAGATTCATCTGCCAGTTTTTTAATTGTCACAAGTCCCCCCCACAAAATTTCTAATATATGTGTTGAAAAAATCCACATATAAATGAATACATATGGTTCAAACTCATGCTGTTTAAGGGTCACCTGTAAATTATGAACAAAATTCCATAGGCTACATACTCTACTCATGGTTGGTGAACCCATTCAAGTATTATTCTTTGAAGACTAGAAAATTTTAGATACTATGCTGTATTTTTTAACCTAATGGAGTTTTAAGAACATAATTTTAACTTGGGCTTAAGGTAGATAGTGTTCAAAATGTGTAATATGAATTCATATCACTTATAGAATAAAATTTGGAAAATTTTACATTACTGACTAATTAATTGATGCTTTGTCAAGCATTGAGTTGAATAAAAAGCACACATGAAAATTAACAAATATTTGACAACTTCATGGCTACAATGCAAATATTTATTTTAGCTGATTTACATGTTTGTGAAACAAATGTTTTGAACAAACAAAATAAATGTTAGGTCTTTAATGTATTTGTTAAGTTCAACATTTTTCAAAACCCTTTACATGATAGACAAAATTTTGTTAAAACTAGTCTTAAAAGTCCAGTTCAATAAGTATTTACTGACTTTGCATATGAAACAGGATCTGAGTCATGTCAGAGATATAAAGATATGTAAAATACCTCTCTGAGTTTACGTTGGTCATATAGCTTAGAGTGATTATAATTTCTAAGGGTAAAAATTACATGTAGTTTTCTATTATATGTGCCTATGACATTGCCTCTATTTAATAAGTATTCACTATTATTGTTGCTAAGGCCAGGCCCACAATAAAATGCTAAAATAATTAAATGCTAAACAATAAAATGCTAAAATAATTATTTTATATTAATTGAAAAAATTACCCATTTAGTTGAATATTTCTAAATCTTGGCGGAAAACAATTTTAAGAATGAATGTAGATCATATATTAGAAATAGAACATCCACAATCTTAACATATGAAAGCCATTGTCCCAAAAATTGTATGTCCTGCCAAAGATACAACTTCTGTCATATAATGACAGAACCAAATACCATAACACTGGTCTATTAAAACAGAATTATTGTGTTTATAAGACTGAATCATTTAAGGGAAGACAACAAATAATACTCTTCTTGGAAGTTTATTATTTAAACATGAAGAAATGCCATCAGTTCATTGAAACTTTAATTAATTATATTGTCCCCCCAAAGCACCTGGGGAAAAATACAGAAAAACTAACTGGCAGATCTCTCTCTCTTTGCCTCTCCCTCTCTCTCCCCCCACCTCTCTGACACACACACACACACACCCACACACACACCCACACACACACACAGTTTCTCCAAGGTAAATTTGGGGGTCAGGAGTCATTCAGACAAACCAAAATATCTTCATCATTTAAGATGTTAATAATTTCATTAATGGGTACTATTAATTTCACATAATATGGAGAGCATAAGGAAAGATGGTACTTGTAGAAAGGTAGCAAAACCCATTTAGGAGAGGTCCTTTGTTGGGTGCAATCAGGACTAGAGTGGGTCAGTTAATTGAGAAAACACAATTAATGTGGGAAATTATGGAAAACCTACACATCTTAAACATGTAAAGGATGCCCATATATTATCATTTGCCTATCTTGTAATAGAAGGCAAGGACATTTCTCTGAGTATATTCACTACTTGCAGTTCCTTTTTTTTCATAAACACTTTCTATTTTCAGAACATTTCATCACTTCACAAAGAAGCTCTGGGTGCATTCAGTCATTCCCCATTCCCTACCCAACCACCCACCCACCAGCTCCTTGCAGTCACTAATCTACTTTTTTTCTCTGTGGATTTACCTATTCTGGATGTTAATATGAATGGAATTATTCAATATGTGACTTAAAAAAATTTATTCCCATTCTACACACTCCTACTTGACAATCATCAGCTGGTTTGCTATATCTATGGGTCTGTATCTGTATTGTTTTATTCATATTTTGTTTTCCTAGTTTACATTTAATAAGTGAGATCATATGGTATTTGTCCTTCTCTCTTTTTTTTTTTCACTTAGCATAATCACCTCAAGGTCCATCCATGTTGTTACAAGTAGCAATATTTCATTATTTTTTAGGGCCGAATAATATTCCATTGTGTATATATCACACCTTCTTTATCTTTTTATTCATTCATCTACTTCAACCATAAAGTAATACATCATTCAGGATGACCAGCTTGGGTTGTTTTAAGTCAAGCAATTTGCTTTCAGCATTGGTTTGAACTTCTGATTCATTTTCTTCACAATCAGCAAAAATATTTGCTCCAAACCTAATTTGATGGCAATTTTTGTTTTTACCAACTTGCCTTTATCAAGTCATCTAAAGCTGTCAGCTTTATATTACACTCATACTTAATTATTTTACATAATATTTAACTTATACATATATTTATAATAGCAACCACAATGGCAAAATGAGGTGGAAATAAAACTAACTCAAAAAGTATATATAAAGTTTGACTAGTGACAGTGAAAAGAGGCAGGTGTTTGAAAAGCACCTGACCTTACTAGGTGTGAGCATCCAAATAGTAGGAGCAGGGTCTGGCAAGCCAGATCAGTGGAAAGTGGTTAAAGAAGTTTCTACTGTATGTCAATTCCTGTTGCTATCAGTATTTACGCAGAAGAAATATTAGGTTGTCCTCCTCTCCTTCAACAACTAGAGAAAAGGTTATGTTTGAAAGACCAGGTTGCTTCAATTCGTGAACCACACATTCACAAATTATTTTACTTTTATATAATTTTCATCAGTATAAATACATTTTTGAAGGTTCTAACAACTTGTTACTGAAAAAGCAAATTTCTTCCAAATTCCTATGGCGGTTTTAAGACAATATCACTGTTCCACATGTACTTAAGTAAACTTTTTCTTCTTGTCATGAAATTGTTAATAATCCTCACTTGAGGACATGCTTATTGATCCTAGAGAGAGGGGAAGGGAGGGAGGGAGAGAGAGGAGGAGATACATCAATGTGAGAAACATCTATTTGTTGCCTCTTATATGCTCCTGACCACGAACCAAATCTGCAATACAAGCATGTGCCCTGACCAGCAGTTGAACCTGAGACTCTTGTAAACCTGAGTTTACAAGATGACACTCCAACTAATTGAGCCACACCAACCAGGGCTACGTGTTATCTTTTATCAATTATTAGCTGAGTACTAAAGCACCTCTTAAAACTATGATCTTTAAACTCTCTTTCATTCTTCTCACATTTGCTGGCATTTTCTCCCTCAATCCTCAAATCCCGTTATTGTTGTGTTAATACTCCAGAGCTTTCAGTGTCTATCTAATTGTCTCACTGATGTTTTGTATAGCATCACAGCGACCAAGGCTTAAGATTTCTTTCCAATATCCTTGGAAAACAATATTCGGTTTATTTTTACTGAATGATTTTCCAATGATGCTTTTAATATTTTCATAACTACCACCCAACTCATATGTTTTATTGGCCTCATGGTGCTGTTTCAGGTGGTTCTTTTGAACTCATACCTTTATACTTCAACCCTTAATCCTTATATTTATTCTTGGATTTGGTGACTTTCACTTCCAGATTCCTTCTTAAAGGGGCTTTGTTTAATTTTGAAGATGCTCCCAAAGCTGACAAAGACAGTACCAGTTTCCTAAAATCTGGTGCTGCCAACATTCCAGGAACTGTTCATTGATTTGTACTTATACTGGATTTTGTGCTGTGATTAGTTTTAAGCTGGTTACAGATCGCTGGCAGGGAAACCAAGCAATCAATAGTCTTTGTTTCTTGTGTAACCATGTGTTTATTTATCTGTATATCCATATGCAAATTCTACAGGTGCCCTGAATTCTAAGGAAGCAGTAAAGGTCAGGCTGTCTCTAATGACATGCTTAGCAACAGAAGTTCACAATCCATTCTGTTTACTTGCAGTTTTTAAGGTTGTTAATATTAAAGCCCACTTAAAACCAATGACTTTTGGCTATTAACAGTAAAGGAGGTGCATTTTAAGTTCATTTTATATAAATATTCTAACATTTTAGAATGATACTGCACCTCTTAATATTCACTTTTAAGATGGAAGATAAACTTATCAATACTAATTATAATACTAATTAAAATTTAACTATTTACTATTCTTGCTAAGATCAGTGGCATAGCAGAAGGGAGTCATTTCTATTAAATGCTTCTGTAAGTACATTTTGAAGGCCTATGTTGACTTAAAGATTATGTATTCTAGTTTGAATGAACATCCTGGGACAACCTTGATAGCAAATGTTCTTGCTCAGGCAATTCCTCTCCTTCCTCAACCTCTGAGAGGAAGGTATAAGTATCGTTGGAAGTGAAAAGAGGCTGGAGTGTTTTTCATTACGAAAGCCCAGCATCAGGGCATGTTTTTCAGCTATATAGAGCAGTAATTTTCAACTGGCACCCCAGAACACTGGTGGACTGCAAATACTTTTTAAAGCATGCAGTACTTGAGTAGTCAGGGGCACTGACCTCTTTTCCCTTCGACTGTCAAATTAAGAAAAAAAATGGCAATAGCCAACACAATGATAGTCGTTCGATATGAATGAATCAAAATTATACTTTTTTCGGGGATCAGATCGGCAAAATATATATATATATTTTTGGTGTGTCACACAATAAAAAGGTTAAAAATCACTGACACAGAGGATGGTTTATACTGTCAAGTGGAGGTAACGCGTGATATCTATGCATAAATGCATAAGCATTTAGAGTAAAACAAGAGATGCCAACAGAATAAAGAAGCAAGTAAAATTCCTCCGGTCACCTCTCACCTCCCGTTCTGCCTGCAAGAGCGCAGAGGCGATTTAAAAAGGCAAGCGCGGAAGAAAAAAGCTTACAGATCTCTCTCAAAATGCTTTACTTTCCTTCGCTCTTCAACAGTCAAGACTGTCAATATGGCTTTATTTCAGCCATACATTAACTTTCAAAAGTAGATTACATTTTCACAAGGCACTCAATAATCTTTCCTGTGTGGAAAGTAGCTTCGCCACATCCAGAAATGATTAGAAACCGAAATAAATAACGCGGGACCCCAACGAAAAGAGGCAGCCAGTCCAACACTTCTAAGAGTCCGTAGCCGCCCGCCCCGCCTCAAGGGAGGAGTCCCTCTTGCCCCGCCCCTTACTCTCACCCCGCCCCCTTGCGTAACCCGGATACACACCCACGCTACCCTTTCACCTCCCGGCGGTTGGCTAACGTGGACTGGAGACCCGCTGTCCCGAAGCGGAGTCGGGGCTGTGTGCCCAGGGGAGTTGGGCGCGCGGGACTGCGAAGGTGTGCTTCGCTGGGGGACTCATCCTTTCCCGGAAGGAGCTATGGGGCGCGCGGGCACCAGGGAGCGGACGCCGGTGTAGTAAGCACGGTGCCTGGCCCGGGAGCGCAGCGGCTTCGGCGTGCGCGGGGAGGCCTTTGAAGGCCGCGGGCGCGAGCTCCCAGCTTCTGGCGCCATGGCCCCAATGGGCATCCGCCTGTCCCCCTTGGGGGTGGCCGTGTTCTGCCTGCTGGGGCTCGGCGTCCTTTACCACCTCTATTCGGGTTTCCTGGCCGGCCGCTTCAGTCTCTTTGGCCTGGGCAACGAGCCTGGCGGTGGCGCGGCTGGACCCGTCGCCGTGGCTGACGGCGGCACCGTGGACCTGCGCGAGATGCTGGCCGTGTCTGTGCTAGCTGCAGTCCGCGGTGGCGACGAAGTGAGGCGCGTCCGCGAAAGCAACGTCCTGGAGGAGAAGTCCAAAGGGAAGACGCGCGAGGGAGCCGACGACAAGATGACCAGCGGGGACGTACTGTCTAACCGCAAGATGTATTACCTACTCAAGACCGCCTTCCCTAACGTGCAGGTGAGTGCCACGAGCGCCGGGCACAGTGGGGCGGCGGGCCGAACGCTCCGGCCAGTGATCAAGGGAGCTTTGGAACGTGGCTCCTCAGGGAGACTCTTCCCAACCGCCTTAGATCTTGGGATTCTAGCTCCCATTTTGCCGATGTGGATGGAGATTGAGACCCTGAACTTTAGATGTTCAAGGTCACGCAGACAGTTAGTTGGAAGAGCTAGGTGAGATTGCAGGCAGTGTGACCCAGGGTCCATGCCCCCTGGTCTCTGCTGGAGTGTGTGCGCGGCAAATGTACCTGGGATCAAGAGCTTTGGGTTTGGGAGAGCTTTCACATCAAAATGCTAAGGTTAAGCTGTTATGTAAAATGAAAGAGATTGCACTAGAACTCCCAAGGTCCTCTAGTCTTCATTGATTTAATTACTGGAACGTTCGTGACTGTACAATACACGTTTTCTGGCTGATATACCTACCAGGAGCCAACTGAAGTCCAGCAACCGTGGAAGTGTTGCTGCCTGGCCTCTGTGGGGTGGATGCTTATCAATTAACTGTAGTTGTCATTATCAGGACCCTCTTAATACCACATATTTTGGAGGCCCTTCAAGGAAGTGTTTGGAAGTATATTTCTCAGCAACTTCATTTCAACCGTCTATCCGTTATTTCCCCATAAAATAAAAATTGAAAAGTACTTGCCTTTGGGTACATTTCTGGTAAGGAATTGATATTTTCTTAGGGAAATTCAGACATCTTTAACTACTGGGAAGAAAAGTTGTTTCCAGTGTAATTTAATTAATTAGATAAACAGTGAAATCTAACTCCAGGCTTCTTTGGAAGATATTTGACCTTGATACTATTGTTCTTGAGTGAGTTAGGAGAGTATTGACATTGTAGAATTATATGTCATGAGTAACCCTTTTTCTGGTCTGTCTTATTATTCATGTGTTTTTTTTTCCTTCCTCTATCTTTTTTTCTCCTTTTTTTTTTTTTCCAGTGGCAAGGAGAATTGAATTTCATATTATTAGCTGCTGAATACATATGTAATTGATACAAGAATTCTCAAACAAAACACACATCTTCACTTTTTCTTTTGCCCCACCCCACTTTATCACAGACTAATATGTTTGTTTGCTTCTCTCGAAAATACAGCATTTTTCCCTAGATTTTTTGGAATAAACAAGAGTTTCAGAGAGGTTGATGTGTAATAGTTATAACAGTAGCAATAGTAACAATTTATTGAGTGTATTCTAGGTACCCAAATACTGGCCACACAGGACTTTATTTGACCCTCACAGCAACTTTATAAGAAAATTTTATTTATGCCCACTCTACAGATGGGAAATCTGATGTTTATGATACTTTACTATACAGTTTATATCAACTGTCTACTCTTCATTCCAGCTCGATCTTTATAGGAGGCTATTTAAAGATTTTTAGAGAGAGGGGAAGGGAGGAAGAGAGGGAGATAAACATCAGTGTGTGGTTGCCTCTCACATAGCCTCCACTGGGGACCTGGCCCACAACCCAGGCATTTGCTCTTACCGGGAATCGAACCAACGACCTTTTGATTCACAGCCCATGCTCAGCCTACTGATCTACACATCCAGGGCTTATAGGAGGCTATTTAATACAGAACTTAGAGTGTGGTTTCCTATGGAAAAAGTGAAATCAACAATAGTGAAATATAGCAAGCAGAATTGAAGTTAAGTTAAAGATAAAAATATTCTTATATTGAAAACGCAAATCTGGTTGTAGATGTGTGCTGACATGCAAACACCACCCACTCTTCCTCTGCCAAAGCTTTTGTCTTGGGTAATTACAACAGGATTCTGAGTTTGTTTGCTTTCTCACTTATTAGCAACACCAAGGGAATAGCTGCCAAAGGTAGTGAGCTGCATTTTATGAAACATTAAAGCTAAGCTTTCAGCATTGTAGTTGTTGAAGTCTCTGCCTTTTATAACTTTTTGTTTTCCCGGGATTGTTTGAACGTTTGCATGTACATCTTTAGTGTCATGTTGGATGGTGATTGTAGGAATGGTGGAGGTTATGTTCATTTATACAATAGCAATAGCAATATCGGATAGTGTCATGTTGAACTATTCCCCTTTTGTCAGTAGGTCGTTAGACTAGAAGGCAAAAGTCATACCCATGTAAGTAGAGACTCAGTCATAGATTCTTTTTTTAAGGTTTTATTTATTTATTTTTAGAGAGAGAGGAAGGGAAGGAGAAAGGGGAGAAGAGAAACATCAGTGTGTGATTGCCGCTCATGCACCTCCCACTGGGGACCTGGCCTGCAACACAGGCAAGTGTCCTAACCGGAAATTGAACCAGTGACCCAGTGGTTTGCAGGCTAGCGCTCAATCCACTGAGCCACACCAGCCAGGGCAGTCATAGATTCTTTCCTTCACTCCCTTCCCTCCACATCCAGAAGTACAGTTTAAAATATCTGGTTGTTTTTGAAGCCTCACCATAAATTTTTGGTAAGGAACTTAAAGTGAATCCTACTCAGTTTATTTCCTTATGGAAAATTATCATCGAGAAGCCACAGCTACTCTTTTCTTTTATAATGGTGCCCTGTGCAAATGGAGAGGTCTCTTTTCTCCCACAACTTCCTTGAGTAAGGTGCTTGAAGCTTTCTAGTTTAATGTTCCCCTCTCAGAAAAATGATATACCAGGTGTCACTGTAGAGCACTAAACTGGGGACGGTTTTTCTCCCAGAGGACATTTGCCAGTGTCTGGTGATTTTTGGTTGTCACAACGGGGAGTTAGAATGCTGTTGGCATCAAGTAGGTAAAGGGTAAACAACCCACAATGCATATAAAGACCCATATAACAAGAAATTATCTGCCCTAATTTTTCAACTTGTGCCCTTAGTGAGAAGTCCTGCTCTAGAGAAGAGAATGTTGTCTTAAAAAACATCAATTTTGGCCTAGGATCCCTGTTGTTTTTAACCTCTCATGTTAGCGAGCTTGGGAGAGTCCTCAGTGCAACAGTTCTCTTTTTAAACATACTAGCTACGCTTGATTTCACTGTATGACAATAATAGTAACTGTGGCATTGGTATGACCTGTATCTCATATCCTTGTGGATAATGATGAAAATGAAGGCTGAAGACAGTTTCTTAGAGTGGATATTCAGGCAAACACAGAACAAACTTGGTTATAGTTTTGATTTAAAGAAAAGGGAATTCTTGACTTCCGGCCAAGATGGAGGCATAGGTGGACACACTGTGCCTCCTCTCACAACCAAGATTAAGGACAACAAAAATATAGGACCAAAAAAAAAAAAAAAAACACCCAACCAGGACAGAGAGAAAATTGAATTGTATGGGAATCTGTCACCCAGACCCGTAAGAGTGGCGGAGTCAGTGGCTGGCAGTCCATGGCCAGCGTAGTCAGGTCGCGATGGGATAAGACCAGAGACTGGTGGTCCCGGTCCCAGGCGTGCAGTCACCCCAGGCGCACAAGCAGCGGTTGCCGAATGTGAGGAGACCAAGCAGGGTGCACAAGGTGGCTGACCGTGGACACACATTCGCGCACAGATAAACCAGGTGAAAATGGGCAGCAAGACAGACTGTGTGATGCAGGGCCACAGCGTGGGGAAGTGAAGCCTAAAAGCACCCACTGAAAATACTTGTGGGGGCTGAGGTGCTGGGAGGGAGGCTCAGCCTCACAGGAGAGTTTGTTGGGGAGACCCACAGGGTCCTGGAGCATCCGCAGCCCACCCACACAGAAATCAGCACCAGAAGGGCCCAATTTGCTAGGATAAAGTGGCTGAAGGGACTGGAATCCGCGAGAGAGCAGGGAGCAAGCACTATTATTCCCTCTCTGGGACCCCACCCCCACATCCAGCGTCACAACCCAGTGACTGGGCTGTCCTGCCCTGGTGAGTGCTTAAGGCTCCACCCCTCATTACGTAACAACCATGACCAGAAAACAAACAAACAAACAAAAACAAAACCAAGGATGGCTCAAACGGGAGCACAGACCAGGGCCCCAGAGCTAATTCATCTGAGCAACAAGGAGGTAGTCAAACTATCAGATGCAGAGTTCAAAGCACAGGTAGCCAACCTATCAGAAGCACAGTGCAAAGCACTGGTGATTAGGAAGCTCACAGAATTGGTCGATTTTGGTCACAAATTAGGTGAACAAATGAAGGCTACAATAAGTGAAATGAAGAAAAACACACAGGGAACCAATAGCGATGGGAGGAAAACTGGGACTCAAATCAATAGAGTGGGCCAGAAGGAAGAAAGAAACAACCAAACAGAAAAGAATGAAGAAACAAGAATTCAAAAACATGAGGAGAGGCTTAGGAACCTCCAGGACATCTTTAAACATCCCAACATCTGAATTATAGGGGTACCAGAAGGGGAAGAGGAAGAGCAACAAGTGGAAAAGTTATTTGAACAAATAATAAAGGAGAACTTCCCCAATCTGGCAAAGGAAATAGTCTTCCAGGAAGTCCAGGAGGCTCAGAGAGTCCCAAAGAAGGTGGACCCAAGGAGGAACACACCAAGACAAATCATAATTACATTAGCCAAGATTGAAATGAAGGAGAGAATTCTAGAAGCAGCAAGGGATAAAGACAGAGTCACCTACAAAAGAGTTCCCATCAAACTGTCAGCTGATTTCTCAAAAGAGACCTTACAATCAAGAAGGGGCTGGAAAGAAGTATTCCAAGTCATGAAAGGCAAGGGCCTACATCCAAGATTGCTCTATCCAGCAAAGTTGTCATTTAGAATGGAAGGGAAGATAAAGTGCTTCTCAGGTAAGGTCAAGTTAAAGGAGTTCATCATCACCAAGCCCTTATTATATGAAATGTTAAAGGGACTTATCTAAGAAAAAGAAGATAAAAAATAAGACAGTAAAAAGACAGCAAACTCACAGATATTAACAACCACACCTAAAACAAAAGCAAACTAAGCAAACGATAGATCAGGAGCAGGAACACTGTCTAATTCTATATATAATGTAGTATAAAAGGTATAACTAAAGTATACTCTTAAACGACAGTGTTTTGAAGGATTGGAAGGAATCAGGGTAGATGCTTGGAGAATAGTTTACAGGGGGTAGATCAGTTAGGAGGCTTTTTCAAGTGAGAGATGATACATTGGATTGGAGTTATCATCGTAGAGAAGGTAGATGTGGAAAGATATGAAGAAAATGTCCAGGAATGTGTACAAAATGACTCCTCTATTTCTGACTTCCACAACTTGTGTTTTGCTGATGTTGAAAGAGAGTGAGGGATGACATGACAAGTACCAGGGGGCAGATTAAGAATGCTGGGTTAATTTAGAGATATCTTTGGTATGTTCAAGGGGATATGTTAAGGAGGTAGTTGAATATATGTGGGTCTGAAGGTCCTGCGATTTCTGAATTAGAAACACAAATTTGTAGGTCATCAGTGTGTGATACTAATTGAAACTAGTTGTGGACAGGATTGCTTAGTGAAAGGATGTTGTGTGAAAGTAGAAGATGAGGACCTATGACCAAGGATAAAAAAGACTTGAAAGGAATCACTTAACAAGAGTAATAGCAGCCAACTTTTATTAAATACTTATTCTGTGTTAAGCATTGTACCGTTTTACTTTTCTATTTCTTTGAGTCATCCAAAGAACCCTGTAGGGAGATTTATTTGTCACCCAGTTTTAGTAATGGGTTACTACAGCTCAGAAAGAATAGGTGACTATCCTAGGTAAGTCACATACCCAGTAAATCGAGGAGCCGGAGTCTGATGATAGTACACATACTCTTAATAATGGTTCTATATGTGGGTGGGTAATTGGTGAACTTTGGGAGAGCTTGCTTGGTGGCTTGAATGGAAGGAAGCAAATTTGAAAAAGATCCCAGGAAGGAAAGGGAAGCAGTAAGTCTTTCGAAAATTATGCTCCTGAGGAACTTGGCTAGGGTGTTATGTGGGGTTACAATAAGGTTCATTGGACTTTTTTTCTTTTTTTGGTATGTTTGTTTTTAAGATGTGAGACACTAGAGCCTGTTTAATTATTTATAAGGCTATATTTGAGAGGTAGTAGTTGATAATAAAGGCTTCTGAAAAGGTAAAAGAATAAGACAAGTAGAACAATGTTATCCATTTTGGAAATAGTTATTGAATGCCTACAGTGTGATAGATACAGTGTAAAGGATTATATCCAAAATTTATTAGGATCTAATGATCTATGGAGAAATGCAGTAAGTGGTACCTTCTTAAGGTATTCACCAAAACCCTCTTTAACCCCAAAGTAACTGAACTGTCATATAAATAGCATTAATTGTGTTTTGGAATCTTGATTTCTTATTCTTTAATTCCCTGTTGAGGGCTGGTACAGATAGGCAGTAGTGATGAGGGAGGGAGAGTAGATTGAGTGGAAAAGGTTATGGAGAAGAAATGAAACTACATTAGTGAAGAATAATGTTTTCAATCAAGAAGTATTTATTTAGCACCTATTGTTAATGCACTGGTGTAGGCAGTGGGGATGGGACTACCACAGTAATGAAGGAGAAACTGTGTCTTTGAACTCACAGATCTTATGTTCCAGTTGGTCAAGAGAGATAACATGTAAACAAATGAGTTGACTTCCTACTTATAAGGACTTTGAAGAAATAAAAATAAGAACATGTGAGAAGATCCTGCTTTGGCCATGGGTAGTCAAGGTAGGCCACTCTGAGGCACTGTCTCTCATTTCAGCTGAGAGCTGAATAATAAGAAGCAGATCATCATGCAGAGATTTGGAAAAAAGTATTACTGTATTTTACCCTGTACAGTGCACTCCCATGTATAATGCACTTCCCGTTTTTAACCCAAACATGTAGGGAAAAAAATCTTTCATTTTAATTTTTAATTCAGTTATTTATTTATTTATATTTAAATACTTTTTTGTATTATGAAGGAATTTTAGCATTTATTTTTTAACATATTATGGTACACGAAATTTTATGTAACAAATAATTACAAAATACAAGAACTGATAAAAGATATTTCACGTACTACCTATGTATAATGCACATCCTTATATTTCCCTGCAAAAATTTGGGCAAAAAGTGCACATTACACATGGCGAAGTATGGTATATGACCAAAAGAGTACATGTAAAGGAGGCCTTGCGGTCACCTTTACCAGAAAACAAGTACATCTGGAGTGTAGTAAATAAGGATGCAAATAGAGAAAGGTAGCTGGGGCCAAATCATCCAGGACTTGCCTTGTAGGCGATGGTAAGCAGCCTGGATTTTTTCCCTGTGTAATGAGAAATCATTGCGGGGTTTAAAGTAGGGAGTCATATAATCTCATTTAGGAAGATGGTGGGTTGCTGGATTGAAAGGGGAAGCTCCATAAAAGCAGTTATTTTTGTCTGTTTTGTTCATTATTATGTCCCAGTACCCAAAGCAGTTCAGAATATGTAGTCATTAAATAGTTGTTGGATGCATGAATGAATGAATCAGAGAATGCACTAGGAGGCAAGAGCAATCAAGGGCTATTACAAGAATCCAAGTAAGGGATAGATGGCGGTTTAAACCAGAATTTTCTTAGTATACTGGCACATAGTTTATTCTATGATTTTTGCACAGTGATACTCCTACGTTCATTCATCTGACTAGCCTAACATTATCATTAAAAGTGTGGGCTCTAAAACCAAAATACTTTATAGAGTAATGTCTGCAAGATGGCGGAAGAGGAGTTCTCTACTGTTATGCCCACACAGAAAATAGATTTTGGCTGTTATGGGCAAGAGTACCTTTCTGGGAGCCTGAGGATCAAGTTACAGCACATCACTAGAGAAAAAAAAAAGATGCATTAATGTTTTTAGTATATTTGGTTGATCATGTTTTTGAAAATCTTGGGTACACTTAATGCCAGGTAATTTATTTCTGTTGTCAGTGTAAGTGGTTTTCTTTTTTTATGTTAAATGTTTTAAATATTTGTTGCTGATATATAAAAATGCAGTTCATTGATAATTTTTTACCTTTTATCTAGCAACTTGGCTACATTTTGTTATATAATTTATCCACAAGTTTTTCCAATGATCGGGTGTCAGTTGCATATTTTGCTTCTTCCTTTCTAATCTTCGTACTTCTCCCCATGCCCTTGCCCTTCTTTAGCTTTCCACAATGGCTACGGCCCAGTCCATTGTTAATAGTGATTATGATGGAGGACAGCTGATTCTGTGTCATTACTGCAGGGTCCTTCATCATCTGGTTTCCATTACTCTCTGACCTCAGACCTCAACTCTGGATCCTTTCTTAGCTCACTTACTCTAGCCATGTTTACCTCCTTTATTTTTATTTCATGGGCTGGAGTGTCCATCCTTTAGATGCCTGCTAGGCTCATTCCTTTAAATCTTCACTTTAATACCACCTTTTCTCAGTGTTGCCTTTCTTAGCTACCCCATCTTTTAAAAACAAACAGCGTTATTGCAGCATATTTTACATATCATACAATTTGCCCATTTCAAATGTCCTGTTCAGTAGTTTTTTGTGAATTTGCATAGTTGTGCAACCATTGTCATTAACAGTTTCAGAAAATTTTTATCACCCTAATATTATTTCTGTGCCTGTTTATGCTGCTGGCTGTTCTGTAACTTCTACCAGGTAACCACAGATCTGTCTCCATAGATCTCCCTGTTCTAGACTTTTTGCATAAATGGAATCATCCAGTATATAGTCTCTTGTGTCTGTTTTTTTCACTTAGTATAATGTTTTGGGGTTCATCCATACTATAGTGTGCATTCCTACTTCATTTCTTTTTATGGCTAATTAATATTCCATTGTTGATCCATCCATCAGTTGATAGACATTTGGTACTTTCCAATTCGGAGCTATTATGAATAATTCTAACAACCCTATCTTAAAGTAAAATCCTCTACCCTCTTACAAAACAATTCCTGTTCTGCCCTATTTTCTTTTCTCCAGCTTACAACATGGTTTGCTTACTTATCATGTGTATTCTTCTTCACTAGAATCTAACCTCTGCAGATAGAGATTTTTTCTCACATTGATCACCATTGTACATAATGACTTGGCACTGTGTCTAGCATTTAGTAAGCAATCAGCAAACATTTGCTAAATTAATAAAGGAACAAGTGAATGGGTGAATAGGATATTCACTATACACTCTACTAAAAGTATTTTGTGAAGGACATCAAGCTAAATAACATGGTATTAAATAATGAATGGGTCAATAGCAAGATCAAGGAAGAAATCAAAAGAAATCACTTGAAACAAATGAAAATGAGAAGATAACAATCCAAAATCAGTGGGACACAGGAAAACAATCATAAGTGGGAAATTAATAGCATTACAGGCCTATCTCAAAAGACAAGAAAAGGCTCAAATAAACAATCTTAACCTTACACTTAAAGGTACTTGAAGAAGAACAACAAACAAAGCTGAAAATGAATAGAAGGAAGGAAATAATAAAGATCAGAGTAGAAATAAACAAGAGTCTAAAAAAAATATATAAAATATCAGTGAATCCAAGACTGGTTCTTTGAAAAGATAAATAAGATTGACACAGCTTTAACCATACTCATCAAGAAAAAAAGAGAGAGGACTCAAATAAATAAAATCAGAAATGAAAGAGGAGAAATAACAATTAACACCAAAGAACTACAAACGGTTGTAAGAAAATACTGTGAACTACATGCCAACACACTGGACAACCTGGATGAAGTGGAAAATTCCTAGAAACATACAAGCTTCCAAAACTAAATCAGGAAGAATCAGAGAATCTGAATAGACAGATTATACCTAGTGAAATTGAAGTGGTAATTAAAAAAAACTTGCAACAAACAAATGCCCTGGACAGATGGCTACATAGGTGAATTTTACCAAACAGTCCGGGAAGAACTAACACCTCTCCTCAAACTACTTCAAAAATTCAAGAGGAAGGAAGGCTCCCAAGCTCATTTTACAAGGCCAGCATTATCCTAACTCCAAAACCAGATAAAGACATTACAAAAAATGAAAATTATAGGCCAATATCCATGATGAACATAGGTGCTAAAATCCTCAACAAAATATTAGCAACTGACTACAGCAATACATCAAGATCATATACCACAATCAGCTGGGATTTATTCTGGGAATGCAGGGTTGGTACAACATTAACAAATACAAAATGTAATTCACCATGTAAACAAAATGAAGGATAAAAACCACATGATCAGCCCTGTCTGGTGTAGCTCAGTGAATTGGGCACCAGCCTTTGAACCAAAGGGTCAATAGTGTGATTCCCAGTCAGGGCACATTCCTGGGTTTTGGGCCAGGTCCCCAGTAGGTGGCATGTGAGACGCAAGCAACCATTGGTGTTTCCATCTCTTTCTCCCTCCTTTTCCCTCTCTAATATAAATACATAAAAGCTTTAAAAAAAAAAAAAAAAAAACATGATCACATTAATAGATGCAGAAAAAGCATTTGATAAAATCCAGCACCCATTTATGATGAAAACTCTCAGTAAAGTGGGATTAAAGGGAATGTATCTAAACATAATAAAGGTTGTATATGACAAGTCACTGCCAGTATCATACTCAGTGGGCAAAAACTACAAGTGTTCCCCTTAAGATTGGGAACAAGACAGGGATGTCCACTTTCACTTCTGTTATTCACTACAGTACTGGAAGTCCTAACTGTAGCAATCAGACAAGGAGAAATTAAAGGCATTCAGATTGGAAAGAAGTAAAACTGTCTTACTTGCAGATGACATGATACTATATATAGGGAACCTCAAAAGATTCCACCAAGAAACTACTAGAACTGGTAAATGAATTCAGCAAAGTAGCAGGATACAAAATCAATATCCAGAAATCAGTTGCATTCTTACATGCCAATAAAAGAAAACAATCCTGTTCACAATTGCTTCAGAAAGAATAAATACCTAGGAATAACCTAACCAAGGATGTGAAAGACCTGTATTTGGAAAGTTATGAGACACTGAAGAAGGAAATTGAGGAAGGTACAAATAAGTGAAAGCATGTACTGTATTCATGGATCAGAAGAATTGATATCATTAAAATATCCATACTACCCAAAGCAATCTATAGATTCAGTGCAATTCCTATCAAGATTCCAGTGATGTATTTCACAGAACTAGAACAAATATTTCAGAAATGTATATGGAACCACAAAAGGCCCCCCATAGCAACAGAGATCCTGAGAAAGAAGAACAAAGTTGGAGGAATCACACTACCTAATAAGGCGAGAATAATCAAAATAGCATGGTACTCACATAAATCAGACACATAGATCAATGGACCAGAGTAGAGAACCCAGAAATATGACCAACGGAGCAAAATAAAGAGCCCCAAAATAAACCTACACCTTTATAGTCAGTTAATATTTTGACACAGGAAGCAAGCACATACAATGGGCTAAAGATAGTTTATTCAATAAATGGTGTTGGGAAAATTGGACAGCTGCCTGAAGAAAAATGAAACTAGACCACCTTCTTACACCGCACACAAGAATAAATTCAAAATGGATCAAAGACTAAATGATAGACCTGATGTCATAAAAATAATAGAAGAAAATATAAGCAGCAAAATATTGGACATTGCTCATAGCAGTATTTTATCGGATGTATCTCCCCAGGCAGGAAAAACAAAAGAAAAAGTAAATGGGACTACATTAAACCAAAAAGTTTTTGTATAGCAAAGGAAATCATCAGAATAAAAAGACAACCCACAGAATGGGAGAACATAGTTGCCAAAACGTCTGATAAAGTGTTAATATCCAAAATTTATAAAGAACTCAACAAAACTCAACACCCCCCCCCAAAAAAAAAACAATTAAAAATGGGCAAAAGTCTTGAATATACACTACTCCAAAGTGGACATACAGATGGTCCATAGACATATGAAAAGATGCTCAATGTCACTAATCATCAGAGAAATGCAAATTCAGACCACAATGAAATATTATCTCACATTTTACAGAATGGCTATAGTCAATAAATCAACAAACAGGTGCTGGCAAGGATGTGGAGAAAAGGGAACCTTTTTACACTATTGGTGGTAATGCAGATTGATGCAACTGTGGGAAGCAGTATGGAGATAACATCAAACAATTAAAAATGGATCTGCCTTTCCACCCAGCAATCCCACTTCTGGAATATATATCTGAAGGAACCCAAAACACTAATTCAGAGGAACATAAGCACCCCTGCATTCATTGCGGTATTATTTATAATCACCAAGACATGGAAGCAGCCTTCATATCCATCAATAGATGAGTAGTTAAAATGACTATGGGACATTCACACAATAGAATACTACTCAGCTGTAAAAAGAAAATTTCACTCTTTCTGACAGTATGGATGGACCTGGAGAACATTATGCTAAGTGAAATAAGCTGGTCAAGAAAGACAAATACTGTCTGGTTCCATTCATATGTGGAGTCTAATGAACATACTGAACAAACAAGCAAAATAGAGACAGACTCATAGATGGAGAGCAGGATGACAGCTCTGCGGGGAGGTTAGCAGGTGGAGGGATTAGGCAAAAAGGAAAAGGACTCATGGGCATAGACAACAGGGTGATGATTGCTGGCAGGGGGGTGAGGGGTATAAGGTAACTAAATGGTAATGGAAAAAATATAAAGTTTTTAAAAATAAAATAAAAATATTTTGATTTAAGTGGCTTGGTATTTCAGGAATATTACTATTTTTAACTTCTTCGATGACAATTTGAGCTGTTTCAGGGTACTTTCCAGAGATTGCTGATAGTTGTGGGTTTTCACTGTATAACTTTGTTCATGTACTGCCAAGTGTTATCACTCTGACCCTGTACTATGGGGTCTAGGTGTGGCATCACATTTAGTATATATACACTGATCTGCTCTGGAAAGGGAGACTTGTCAGAAAGCATAGTACCCTGCTTGTTTCTTTGAGGCTTATTTTATATTTCTTTATATTTGGGTTCTTTGTCTTGCTTAGACAAGCTAAGCTTGAATATTTGACTGGGAAGTCCTCAAATACAAGATGTTGATGGAATTTCTTTTACAATATAGTTTTATTTTGTAAAGAAATGCCTTAAACAAAAATATTGTTTTACCTACTTTTCATTTGTGTGATTTTGTCTGAAATGTTCTCTTTTGTGGTTTCTCAGGTAGTGATTTTTTTCTTTAAAAATGTTTTAACTGTCACGTATTTTTGATACAGATAAATACGGAGGAACATGTGGATGCAACTGATCAGGAAGTTATCTTATGGGATCATAAAATTCCTGAGGACATCCTGAAGGAAATAGCCAGCCCTAAAGAGGTACCAGCAGAAAGTGTTACTGTCTGGATTGACCCACTTGATGCTACGCAGGAGTATACAGGTAATTTTGAAATTAAAATTGATCTTAAGCTTTAGATTACCATTACATAGCAGAGAACTAGAATGAGGGCAGGTGGTATATAATGGTGGTAGATATTTTACCAATCTCAGACAACTTTTCCATTAGGTTTTAAGACAGCTGTATTAATGCAGTGTTGTATGAACCATTTGCACTGATAGGTGCAATGTAACCCCTCCCTCAATGTAACCCCTCCCTCAGTGTATTTATGCCATACTTGTAATGGTGATAGTGGCTCACTATGTCACTGATTCTTCAGTGAAAGGAAGTTTTAGCAGTTACAACAAAATGGTCTCTGTTCGACACCTATTTATTGAGGTGTTTATATATCGAGGTATGTGTTACTGAGGTATTTATTTGTATAGTCAAAATATAATATTTATCTGTGATAGTGGGAATTTTTATTTTAGTGCATATATATCTATCATTGGAATTCAAAATAGTAAACCCTAGTCACCCAGAGAACACGTGGTTAGCAAAACAGAGAATTACCACCCCACCCTTATTATCATTCTTTTTATCCAGTCTCAGTTCAGATTTCAATTCTGTGGATCCTCTCCCATGCCTTGTTTCTTACCCAGACATATCTAATTCTTGCCTTTTCTCTGTTCTCTTGATATGTATATTAAAATTGGTTGCTTATATATTTGTATCCCTTCTAGATGGTAAGTTCTCTGCATGTGGGAACTTCTGCTTTGTCAACATGGTATTCTAGTGCTCAAGCCCTGAACTTGACCCCTAATAGACACTCAAGGAAACTAACTGGAGAACAGGGAGAAGACACTAGGTTGTCTATCTAGTAGTAACTGAAATTATAAAACAATATTTTGCTGGAGTAGATAATAGAAATAGAGAATATTGAGGGGTTTGTTTATAAAAAGTTTTTCCTAAACTGAGATTGGCCTGATCATATAATAGTGATAATATTTAGTGAGTTAATCCCTTGTTCAGAGACTATTCAAAGTACTTGATTTTTTTAATTTAATAGTAAAATTTAAAAATATTTTAATATTTAAAAGTGGGTACCTAATTAGTGTCTGTATTTTACAAATGAAGAAACTGAATGTAAATAATTTGCCCAAAGAAACGCAGCTAATAAAATGGTAGAGTAGGATAATAACCCAGGTACTTTGCTTACAAAACCAAAACTCAACTACTTCCTTAAACTGATTGTCATTGCTAGACTGTTGACTTGAGGGCATTGTTAGCTATGAAAGACATTTTGTAAAATGTACATACATTTTTAATGGACTAAAGTATAACATTGTATCCTGAATTTACATATGTTACTTTTACAGTTGTGTTTGTTGTTTATTTCTCATAGAGGATCTTCGAAAGTATGTCACTACTATGGTTTGTGTGGCTGTAAATGGTAAACCTGTCCTAGGAGTAATACATAAGCCATTTTCTGAATATACAGGTAAGAAATATGTTAGAGCAAGAGTTACTGTTGTTAAATACTTTGTCTATAAAACTGTCCTGTCAGAATAATTAATGTAGGTCAGTAATTATTAGTTATTCTCTTACCCTGCCTCACCTCTTCACTGGATGTAGTGAGGATTTTATTGTTAGCACTCAGACTACATGACAGGAGGGCTTTCCAAGCTACCTTTAGAGGATGGCATCTGTTTAATGAAGATAAGAAATTCTTAGTGTATCAAGGAACACCGCTGGTGTGTACTCCCCAGCAGCTCTCTGTTTCTGTCACATTGTTGCTGGGGATAAGGTCCAGGGCTCTTAAGCATTGGATTCTGTGTGGATTTGAGGGTCCACCATGAACTGGCCTTAGCAAAGTCTGTTGTTATATCAGGAAATGAGCTTGATCTTGTGGTGGTTAAGGGTACATTAAGGTCATTAAGAGCAATGACAACCTCAGATCAAAAGTGGGTGGTGCCACTGTGAAAGTATCAAAAATCAGGCTAATCCCTTTGTAGCCCTGGATGCTCCTCAGCATCCGGCAGACCCTTGCTTCCTCACCTTCCAACAAATGCTTCCAACAAATGCAGTCCTATTTGTTAGCCTCCTGTACATGGCAGTTCAGATCCTTAACGATTGTGTAGGAGTGAGAGTATGGACAAGCATGCCAAAGAGCTTCCCATTTAGTTTAGGAGTGACCTTGCCTAAAGCCTTACCCCAGTGCATTTTGGTATCACTGCAGCCGTTACGCTGTCTATTGCCTGTCTGAAGAGGTTAGTCATGATCATGTAGGTAGCAGTGATAGCATGGACTGTGGTCACAAGTCCACAATGATACCAGGAGTTGTCATAGTGGAGAAGTTGAGGGAAATAATTACTGGTGTAAACAATACTGCTAATAGTCTGAAGGGAATTATTATACTTTTCGTTGGTAACTCCCTAACTCCCTTCAAAACCATGGGGCAAGGATCATGCTCTTTCGGCTCTACTGTTCTCCAAGATGATAAGGTTCTTGATGGTGACACTATCCTCTTCACCAGTATTGTAAGTAGCCCTAATAATCAGGTGTAGTATGTTAAATAATGTCCCCATCAAATTCATGTCTACCCTGTATTATTAGTTTCCTGGGACTGCCACACACAAACACACACACACACACACACACACACACACACACACACACACACACAAAACAAAACAAGAAGCAAACAAAAATAACCCCACACAAATTGTGTGCCTTTAAAGAAATTTGTCTTTCCCTGTGTTGGAGGCGAGAAGTCCAAAATCAAGAAGTTGGCAAAGCCATGCTCTCTGAAACCTGTAGGGGAAAATCCTTCCATGTTTTCCTCTTAGCTTCTGATAGTTTGGGACAGTCAATCCATGGTGTTCCTTGGCTTGTAAACACATCATCTCTGCCTCCCTCGTGGCATTTTCCCGGTGTCTCTGTGACTCTGTCTCTTCTCTCCTTGTAAAGGCACCAGTCATATTGGATTAAGAACCTTGCCTACTGCAGCCTGACTTCATTTTAACTAATCTTAACTAATTACATTTGCAAGGACCTTGCTACCAGATAAGGTCAGTTTATGAAGTGCTGGAGGTTAGGACTTCAACATATCTTTTGGGGGAGCAAAATCCAGCCCATAACAATGTGGACTTCAGAGTGTGACCTTATATGGAAATAAGATCTTTGCGGATGTCATTAAGGTAAATTTCAAGATGAGATCATCCTGGATTAAGGTCAACTGTTAAACCAATGACAGTATCCTTGTAAGAAAGAGACTACACAAACACACAGGGGATAAGTGATATGAAGGTAGAGAAAGAGATCAGAGTGATGCAGATAAGCCAATGAACACCAGGAGTGCCAGCAGCCACCAGAAGCTAGAAGAGAAGCTGTAAATGGATTCTCCCTTAGACCAGTCAAGGAACAAACCCTGCCAACATCTTGATTTGTGACCTCTGTCCTCAGTCAACACTGTAAGAAAGTAAATTTTTCCTACTGTAAGCACCAAGTTTGTGGTAATTTGTTATAGCAGCTCTAGGAAGCCAATACACAGGCATCCCTACAATTGATTCGATCATTTACTCCAGCATCTTTTTTGTGTCTCATTGGTGTCGCTCACACTGCATTAAAAGACTGTGAAGTGGAGAGAAACAGAGACAAGGTTAAGTTTTAATTACTCTAAATTTATTTACTGTGCAGAATAACCTTGTATCCCTAATTCTGTTTGTTCTGAAGCTAAATATGTGACCATTGGCTCTGCATTTCAAAACCACATCTTCTTTGTGGTATCTGACATTTTATCTCATTTTTATAATTCAAATAGTTTTGAATGTTGACAGTTTGATGAGCACAAAAGTTGTATGTTATTGGTGTGATAATGTGCCTCAAGATTAACTATATAATTGCTCTAACAGTCTGTATATAAGCAGATCGGGGCTGCCAGGACAGCTTCCTGGTACCAGGCACACTGACTATTCTCTCTTTTTCTTTTGCTATGCTAACAGTTGTTGCCCTCCTCTGCATGACTAAGGGTGGTTCACTGCTTCACATTCCACTAGTGGAGAGGGTAAAAAGGAAGACTTACAGGACATTTTGCACTGAGGGTTTGATCTGTAAGTTTCACACATCAGTTCATATCCCATTGATCAAAACATAGCCTCAGGAGAGGCTGAGAAATGTATTAGTTATTTCATTGGCCATCCATGCTAAAATTCAGGGATTCTGTCACTCAGGGAAAATAGTAAAAGTGGATATTTGGAGTATAATTTAGCAGTACTGCTACACCCAGTATAGCTCATTTGTGAGGGACACAATTGCAATTACTATTCCCACTGAGAGATAAGAAAATGAGACTCAGAATATTGTCATATTTCTTAAGATTATCCTTCTAAATTAGAAGAGAAATCAACCCAGGAATGTTAGACAAATCAGTGTAGCACATCACTTTTATAATAATAATTCCACGATTCCTAACTTTTGTTAGTATTGGTTTGGCCAAAATGTTCATTTAGTTTTTCTGTAAAGTAAAAGACACATTTCTAATTTTCACCAGTAACTTTATTGTTTGGATAGTTTGAGTATGTTGGCTCTCTCCTGCATAGTATAATGTTGTTCTCAATTAATGTCTCAATTTGATCGCTTCCAACTTCAATTGGTTTACCCAACCATGGAGCATCGTCCAGCAAGAAATCTCCAGCATGAAACTTCATAAACCACTTTTGACACATTCAGTCAGTCAGTACGGAACTTTCTCCATATACTGCACATTTTTTTTTTTTTGCCTTCCAGTTGCATTTTTATCTTCCTTGAAATAATAAACTATAATGTGCCAAAAATGTTGTGTATCTTGTTTCATCTTCAGTATTCAAATGGCTGCACAAAAATTCACCCATTTTGATAAGTTTTTTTTAATGCATGTTGATATGACAGCTGTCTCAATACAAACTAATGAAGTAAAAGACAACTAAGTGCTACTGGAGCCATCTTATGGAAAAAAACAAATGAATTTTTTGGCTAACCCAGTATTTAGCAATTTGCTATATACTTAATGTTATCTCATTTGAATCTATTTTTCTTTTAAATTCTTTCATGGTTTTATTATTAATTTTGCTTTTACATTTTTTATTTATTTTTAAATTACAGTTGACATACAATATTATTAGTTTCAGGTGTGCACCCCAGTGATGAGACATTATATAACTTATTAAGTGATCATCCTGATAAAATGTACCCATCTGACACTATACATAGTTGTTACAATATTATGACTGTTCCCTATGCTGTATTTTATGTCCTAATGACTATTCTGTAACAGCCAATTTGTACTTCTTAATCCCATCACCTTTTTCACCCATCCCCAACCTCCCTACTATCTGGCAACTATCAAAATGTTCTCTGTATGTATGAGTCTGTCTCTGTTCTGCTTAGTTGTTTATTTTGTTTTTTAGATTCAATTGTTGATAGATATGTATTTTTATTGCCATTTTATGCATATTTTTTATCTTTTTCTTGAAGACCCTTTAACATTTCAAGTAATACTGGTTTGGTGAAAATGAGCTCATGTAGCTTTTCTTGTCTGGGAAGCTCTTTACATGTCCTTCAATTCTAAATGATAGCTTTGCTGAGTAGAGTAAACTTGGTTGTAGATCCTTGCTTTTCATGACCTTGAATATTTCTTGCCAGTCCCCTCTGGCCTGCAAAAGTTTCCGTTGATTAATCAGCTAGCAGTCTTATGGGAACTCCCTTGTAAGCAACTAACTGCTTTTCTCTTGTTGCTTTTAGATTCTTAGTTTTTCACCTTTTGCATTTTAATTATGATTTGTCTTGTAGGGTCTTCTTTGGGTTCAACTTATTTAAGATTTAAGACTTTCTGTGCTTCTTAGACTTGTATGTATTTTCTTCACCAGGTTAGGGAAGTTTTCTGCCATTTTTTTCAAATAGGTTTTTAATTTTTTGTCTTATTTTAGTGGTACCCCCCATTATGTGACTATGGTATGCTTGAAGTTGTCCCAGAGGCTCCTTACACTCTGCTCAATTTTTTGGATTCTTCTTTTTGCTGTTCTGATTGGGTGTTTTATCTTCCTTATATACTCCAAATCGCTGTTTTGATTCTTGGCTTATCTACTCTGCTGCTGATTCCCTGTAAATTATTTTTCATTTTTGTTAGTGTATCCTTCATTTCTGACTGGTTCTTTTTTTATGGTTTCCATGTCCTTCTTTATGCTGATGAAGTTCTAAGTTCATCTACTCTTCCCCTAGTTCACTGAGCATCCTTATAACTGGTTTTTTGAACTCTGTATCTAATAGTAAATTGCTTGTCTCCAATTTACTATTAGTTCTTTTTCTGGAGTTTTATTCTGTTCTTTTTCTGGAGTTTTATTCTGTTCTTGCATTTGGGACATGTTTGTCTCCTTATTTTGACAGCCTCCCTGTTCATTTCTATGTATTAGGTAGAGCTACCATGTCTCCTGGGCTTGGTAGAGTGGCCTAATGTAGTAGGTGTCCTGTAGGATCCAGTGGCACAGCCTCCTGATCACCCAAGGTGGGTACTCTAGGTGCACCCCCAACCCCCTGTATGGGCTGTGTACACCTTCCTGTTGTACTTGAGCCATTGATTGCTGTTGGCTTATCAATGGGAGGGTTTTACCCCCAAGTCAATTGGTGCAAGGACTGGCTACAACCACCATGGAGGATCAGCTGTGTAGGGGTAAACCCCATAGAGCAGGACTTACTTCAGTGGGTCTCTGGTGCTCACTGAGTGCGTCCCTTGAGTGTGTTGCTTATGGAGGTGGTTGGGTGGTGGTGCTTCGATGTGGTCTGAAGCTGTCTGTGTAGTGCCTGGCTCTGGGGCCTCCCAGGAGGTACAGGCCAAGGTCAGCTCCTGCCAAGGGCCATCCTGCATAAACTACAGAGTGATCAGCAGATGAGAATTTAGGGGTGCCCATGAGAGGCCAAGCTATAAACCAAGACCAACTGCGGTCACTTAGCAAGAGGTATGGGGCATGCTGAGGCCAGATGCTGCTTGTTTGAGAGATTTTAGGTAAGACAGGCTGTCTGTATGGAAAAGTCACTGGAAACAGCGTGGATGGTTCTGCAAGTTGGGTGGGCCAGGGTCTACGGGAATCCCCAAGGTAGTGCTAACAGTGATAGCCGGGTTAATCAATATGGCACCTGCCTGCCAGCTCTGTGGAGGATGGGCTCAGAAGAGGAACAGTGAATTCTGCCAGCACTTTTGCCTGGGAGAAAACTGTCCTTCCAGCCCTCACTTTGTCAGACAGTTCAGTTCCTTCCCATATATTCCTGGTTCCTTTAGTTGCTGCCCTAGTGCTGGGACTCCAGAAGCCTTGATCTCACTCAGCCACAATTCCTGCTGGTTTTACAGCCAGAAATTATGGAGACTTCTCTTCCTGGCACTAGAATCCTGGACTGGTAGGCCTGGTGTGGGGCTGGGACCCCTTGCTGCTCAGGGGGAAGCTCTGCAGCTGGGATATCCTGCTCAATTTTTATCTGCCACATGTGGGTGTGGGATCAGCCTGTTCTGTGTCTCTGCCCTTCCTGCCAGTCTCAATGTGGCTTCTTTATATCCTTGTTGTAGGACTTCCCATTCAGCTCAGTCAGCTAGATTTCAGGGGGTTCTGAATGATGGTTATTCAGTAGTTAAGTTTCAATTTTGATGTCTCATCAGAACTTTTCAATAATTCTGACAAGGAGAAATGTTACTGTCTTTTATAGATGATAAAGGGGCTTACTAGCTCTTACCATGAAAATCATACATTTAAAAATGTTACTGTAAGAGCTAACATTTTAATACTTTTTTATTATCTCACATTTGTTTAGTATTTTCACAGTTTATGAAGGGTATTGACATAAATTCACTTCAGCCTTAAAATAGTTCTGGAAAGAATATAAAACAGGAATTATAGTGATTTTTTTAATAAAAAATGAAACATGTAAAAGTTAAGTACAGGACCTAAGTCTTTGAAGCCCTCTCTTTCTTTCGACAGTGTCTCTCATTGCCTGTTCTCTATCAGGATTGCATTTAGCTACATAAAAAGTAAATCTGACTACAGTGGTCAAACAAGCTAACTGTTTTATTTTCTCTCCTAATAAGATGGCCAGAGACTAGGCATTGTTTAGTGGCTTTATGATACTGTTAAGCTGACTTTTCTGTTTTTGCTTTTTCTTAGAAGATGGCTTTTTAATTGCATATTCAAAGATGCATGCTTCCAGTTACCCTAGGTTTGTTCTAGGCAACACGAGGAAAGGAGAAAGACAAAAGATCTAGATCTGCATCAGCTATTCTTTGTATTAACTTCAGCCCTCTGCTTCCTCTCATTGGCCAGATGTCACATGTCACCCTTAGCTACAAACAGAGACTGCTACTTCAGAGAGAATTAGAACCATAATAAAGGGAATGCAGAGAAAATGGTATCAGATAGGCAAATAGAGTCACATTCTTTGGGTCCTATTTTTCACATCTGTTCATTTTAGGGGGTGAAACTGGGATAATAAAATGCCCAATTTTTTAAATCTGTATTTTATAAGAATATGTATTTCTCCCCATAGGCTTAATCCCTTAAAATAAAAAAGCCAAAAGTCTCTAACTTGTATGAATAGGTCATGTTTGAAAAATGTCTTTGTAAGTTACCTGTAAAATGCTCTGTTCTATGATGTGACTTTCTGGTCCAGTATACTGGAACATAAGGTGCTTGCTGGTCAGCGAATATTGGTAAGAATCACTAAGTTCTTAACCAGGTGTAGGTTGACCTTCTATTCCTGGATCAAAGGTTTGTTTGGCATGCCCTTTTTGGGGACTATTGTTAATATTTTCAGATCTAGACTGTATATTGATGTTGGCAGAGCACCAACCATCAAATATCGTATGTTTACCAGAATTTAGCAACACTTGACTATAAAAATGGGAAGTAGATATTGTTGGCAGCAGTTAGAGCAAAGCTGACCAAAATTCTTGTCAGATTTAATTAGAATTAATTCATTGAGTTTGAAAATCTTAGAGAGATACTACAATAGTATTTTAATGAAGTAATAAGTGTGTATGTAGTATATACACTCAATAATTTGTAGCTATTAAAATAAGTTATAATGTCTGAAGTTTGTAGCAAAGTACCAACTACTTTTTATTTTCTGCTGGACTTTTTTTTAGCATATCTTATTGAGAGAATAAACACATTTTGATAGTTGTTGCTTTACCTTATCACTATTACCTCATCATCATTAATATTTATTTAAGTATCTCCTGTATTTTTTAAGGTGATTGAAAAAATTTTGTAGTAAGTGTTATGACTGAGTGTGTTGACTTTATGTAACATGAACTACATTTTTTAAATATTAAACTTGCAATTCTTATCTAAAATTATTCTGGTACTGTCTACACACAGATAATGCTATTTTATTCTCTTACACAATACTGACCTCTAGAGGTACAGCAATGTAAATTCATGTAGTAAAAAAATTTTGGGATCATTTCTAGAATGAATTTAAAGGATTTTGTTTTTTCATCTCATTTCTCTTTTTAAACTTCTATTATAAATAACTTCAAACATAAAATTATAATAAATTTTTTCTATACAGTAGTCTCCCCTCATCTCAGTTTCATTTTCTGTGGTTCAGTTACCTGAGACTAATCACAAGCCAAAAATATTAAATGGAAAATTCTAAAAATAAACAATTTGTAAGTTTTAAATTGTTCTCCCTTCTCAGTAGTGTGATGAAATCTCATGTCATGCTTTGTCACAGCCAGGATGTGAGTCATCCTTTTTTTCCACACTGTATGCGCTCTCAACCTGTTAGTCACTTAGTAGCCTTCTCGGTTGCCAGAGAAAACTAGTTTCATATAACTTTTATTATTGTATATTGTTTTAGTTGTTCTATTTTATTGTTAGTTGCCATTGTAAATCTCTTACTGCTCCTAATTTATAAACTTAACTTAGTTATGTGTGTCTAGGAAAAACGCATAGTATAAAAAGGGTTCTCTACTACCTGCAGTTTCAAGCTTCCAGTGAGGGTCTTGGGATGTGTCCTGGGCAATAAGAGTCGACTGCTGTGCTCCTTCTAGATGTAACAGTTAGTAATATTTTTATATATTTGCTTTTTATTTTAATCTTCACTTGAGGATATGAGTTTCTGTTGTTGTTGTTGTTTTACTGGTTTCTTTAGAGAAAAGTGGGGAGAGAGCATGAGAAAGAAACATTGATGTGAAAGAGAAACATTGATCAGTTGCCTCCTGTATTTGCCCTGGCCAGGGATTGAACCCTTAGCCTTAGAATGTGCCCTAACTGGAATCAAACTCACAGCCTTTGGTGTATCGGACGATGCTCCAACTGACTGAGCCATCCAGCCAGGGCTTATATATTTACTATTTTTTTGGCCTTTGTATGTTAACAGAAATTACAGGGATCATGACATTTTACCCTGATATACTACAGTGTGTATCTCTAAGAAATATGTTTCTGTGCAAGAACAGAGCTATTTATATAATAATAAAATTAAAAATTATTCCTAAGTTGATTCAATATTCACATTTTTCCCAATTGTTCAAAAGATAATTTTACAACTGATTGCTTCAAACCAAGATCCAGTCAAGTGACAAGCATTTCCTTTGGTTGTTAGGTTTCTTCATTACATTCTCTTATTTGGACCAACAACCTCCAGCTCCCTTCCCCCATCACGTTGATTCCCTGACAATTTTTATAGAATGCCCTACCTTTTGGATTGTTCTCTTTCCTCAGGGTGTCATTTAACTTATTTTTACATCTTCTTTTTCTTTTAAAGTGCAAATTAGTTCTGGGGCCTTAATTGAATTAAGGTTAAACATTTTTGTCAAGAATACATTGTAGATATTCTTTGTGTAGTTCCTACTGCATAATATTACATGACATATAATATCATCATTGATAATGCTAAAAATAGTTAAGGTAGTCATGATAAAATTTCTGTTATGAGATTATTTTAATTCTCTTGCTGCCAACAGGGTAATCTGGAGAGATTTTGGTATCATTGAAAAATCAAAATTTCTATTAAAGTTTTTACATGGTAGTTTTATCATCCATTAAAGCTGTAAAATGAGACTTTATAATTGCCTTTTTTCCCCTACATATACTAGTTAGAATTCTTCTATAAGGGAAATCTCTCCATCAACAGAAGTAATTTTGTTTATCTTGAAATGTTGTTCTTAACAAGAAAAACGTAATTTAACTCTTTTCCTGTACCAGTTTTCAGTTAAGGAATTAGGGTAGAAACTATCTCCAATGAGAACAAATATTATTTGGGGGCCAGGGGAAAGAGCAGCCTTTCTCCTTTTTTATATATCTTTATGATCTCATGGACTTTTATATATTCAGTGCAATTCAAACTAGAGTTATTCTTTAAGTTAAATTTTTGTTGTTCTTCACTTTTACTAACACCTTAATACATGAGATCTGTCTGGAAAAAGTCCAGCCATTGTTAATATAAGAACGGTTTGTGCAGCTTCCATGTAACCTGTCAGCCAAGGAGAGGAGACTGAAATGCACTTGTGTAAATAATGATGACTCCCCTGTGCTAATTAGTGGTGGCAGTAGACGCTGTTGACTGAGCATGTGTGCTGTGTGGCCATAGCGTTCAAAATGACTGAGCCAGTAGAGCGAATCTGCATTAGATTTTGCTTTAAGCTTGAACATTCATCTGCGGAAACTTCAGATGATTCAGAAGGCTTTTGGGGATGATGCAATGAGTGTAGAGATGCCATACAACGAAATGGCTGCAGCGAATGGCAACTGGTGATTGGCAGCTTCTTCATGACAATGCGCTGGCTCATTTATCACATATCATGCAGAGTTTTTGGCAAAACTTTAAATTACCCAGATGACTCAGCCCCACAACATCTCAGATTTGGTGCCCTTCAACTTCTAGCTTTTCCCAAAACTAAAATCACCTTTGAAAGGGAAGAGGTTTCAGACCACCGATGAGATTCAGAAAAATACAACAGGGTAGGTAGCTCATGGCAGTTGCAACAAAGGATTTTGCAGAGTGTTTTGAACAGTAGAAGAGATGCTGGGAGAACTGTGTGAGGTCCCAAGATGCCTACTTTGGAGGGGGCTGAGACATCATTGTTTCTTGTATCTTGTATCTCCTTTAATAAATGTCTCTATTTTTCATAGTATGTGGCTGGATACCTTCTGGACAGACCTTGTATACCATTATGTGGTCCTTTTCTTTAGGTAGCATCTGTTGGTTTTCTCCTATGAGCAAAAATTAAGTCAGCTTATTTTAGCCTCCTTCTCGACCACCATTCCGTTTTTGTTTTTGTTTTTGTTTTTGTTTTAATCGATCGTGTCTTTTTTGATGTTTATCTGTCTGCTGTTACTTAACTCTTCAGATTTAAGGTGGTATCTTTTGACTCTCACCATTCAACTATGACTTAACATTTATACATCTATATTTTCCCACCTTTTTCCTGTCTTTGGTTTCCTATAAAATTCACAGTTAAATTTATTTAGTGCACCCATCATATGCCCTTTTTTTTTTTTTTTTTTTTTTTTTTGTTAACGTAGGAACTGTGGAACTGCTGTGATAATTGTAGGCACCTGTTAATTCTTGTTGGTAAAAAGGCTGATTTTGTAAGGGGCTTGATCTTTTTGCCTGGAGTGCCGAAGAACTTTATAATAATAGAGCTATGATGTATTTCAGGTTCAGAGTTCGCATCTGTCCAGATGTGCACGTAGTATGTCTCTCAGTGTGAACATTTAGGTCTTTTATTTCAGGGACATTTTCTTGAATCATAATTTTAATGACTAATTCTATTTCATTTTTTTGTTTTCCTTTCAGGGACTCCTAATGTGTATTTGTTGACTCTTTCACTGACTTTTGTATCTATCACTTTCTCTCTGGTTCCTTTTATCTGCTTACTTGTTTCACTTTTTGCTTGTCTCATTGCCTGCTGTGCTTTTGGAAGACTGTTGTCCTTTGTGTATTCTATAATCAAGTGCTAAGTCTTCATTGATTTTGTCTTTATTTTCTGTCTTGTGTTATAAGTCCCCATTTTGTGTCTTTGTATTGTTTGTTCATTTTTTCTTGAGTTTATTGTTTGTATCATAGCATTCTTTTTTATTTTTGTTGCTTGTTTATTTTTATAATCATGTTGGAATGTTACAGTTTTCCTCAGCTTTGTAGAAATTTTCAAGTAGCCTGAAATGTTTTAACTTTTATTTTCTTTCTTTTTAAATTTTTGTTGTATTTTTTTCCATTACCATTTTGTCCCCTTACACCCACCCCCCCATAATCTTTATTTTCTATGTTTTCTTCTTATATTTTTCAGTGGACATTATGGTTTTACTTTGTTTTTCTTCTTCATCTTTGGACCAGCTTCTGTGGAATCAGTTGGAGGCTAGTGATTCTTAGTTTAGGAGCCATCTTTTATTAGCATGAAGAAGGTCTTATCTTTATTATCAGGTGTCTTTTTTTTGTTGTTTTCACATTTCTTCTTTCTTGCTTGATCCAATCTTTTTCAACTCCTTCCTTCTCTTTAGTTCTATTTACTGGTTTCCAAATTGTCTCTGTTTTGGAGAGACATCCTAAAATATATTGTACATCATCCAGTATATTATTATTAAGTCATCATTTTTGGTTCCATGTCTTCTCCAAGCCTCTTCTTCCCATTGCTCTGTTGCCAAATTTTGGGCCTGCTTTTGGCAGTTCTGATTTTAGATGGGATCTTTTCCTCCTGCAACGAAATCCTGTGTGATGTCCTGTGACCACTGAGATCGTCTGACCTCTTGGCTCCTCTGTGAATCTCCTGCTGTATTCTCCACACTGGGGTCACCTGCAGCACTTACTCAGCTGACCCCCTTCTTCCTCAGAAATTTTGGTTGGTAGCTATCTCCTCTCTTCTACCTGTAGATATTCATTAAGGCTAAGTGTATTTCCTTCCTTGCTGCTATGGGGGGTTTTCAAAAAGAAAGGTGAGAAGAGTCCAGGAGACTGTCGTCCTTAAGGAACTCAGGAACCTAGACAATATTATTTTTTTTTTTTATTTTTCTTTTTCTGCAGCCAGGAATATGTAGTAGTGCAGCTGCTTTCACTGCTAGCCATGGTTGACTATATTTTATCCCACAGTGAGGAACGGCTAGAACAACAATTTAATTGGGACCATTCTGAGCAAGTTTGTTTTCTTGTGTAGTTGGGTAGACAATGAAGAAAACTTCCAAACCAAGAAAAACATTTCAAGCCATCTCTGGGGTCTCCCTACCTTCTTAAAACCTTCTATATTTTGAAATCTAGAACTTTTTCTTTTTATACTGTCTGACAAAGCAGATATGTAAACCTAACTTCTTCAACAATTTTAAAATTTAAATTATTCTGGGTAATTAGTTGTGCTTATGTCATAGGTAGTCACAGATTGGGTTCTCCAGGAATCAGACTTTGAGATAGAGATTAGCATGCAGAATGTTTTCTAGGGGTGCTCTTGGGATTCAACCTGGGAAGGGTGGCAAGGAGGTGGGATTAGATACAGGGAGAAGTTGAGTTGCCATACAATTCCAGTGAAGACTCAGCCACCACCCCACAAGGAGCTCTGGAGCCTAAAACTTCTTAAGCTAAGTGTTTAGTAGTTATTAATCTCTGGCCAGGCAGGGTTTTATGGACATTTTAAGCTTTGTCTTAATACAGTAAACAATACAATATTTTTCTTTACTCAGAAAACAAATAAAACTTCTGTTTTGGAATAAAAATACATGGAACTCTGTGGAAGAAAAATTTTTCCCAGTCACTCTTGGTACTTTGAGTTGTAGTTTTAAAAACTCAAGTACTATTAATGGATTTTGTTTGCTTTTCAGCTTGGGCAATGGTAGACGGTGGATCAAATGTGAAAGCCCGCACTGCCTACAATGAGAAGACCCCACGGATCGTTGTGTCTCGCTCCCATTCAGGAATGGTCAAACAGGTTGCTCTTCAGACTTTTGGAAACCAGACTACAATTATCCCGGCTGGTGGTGCTGGTATGTTTGTCCTCCCCTGTGATGCCTGCAAAGTATTCCCAGCATGGTCAAGGCTCCTGTCAGGAGAACGTTCTGGTTGCCATGCATTTGGAAAGAAACTTAAAGACAGACATGGTCTCCTGCTTAGCTGTGTCTAGAGTGGAATTTCAGTCACACTTGCCTTCTTGTTAAGAAACACTCTTCCAGTAGAAACAAACGATTTCACAGTAGTGATATCTGTTCTTGTCAGTGATGTACTGTCAGTTTTTTTAAATATATGATCTGATTTAAAAATAACTTTCCTACTAGTTTAACTCTAGGAATATCAGAGAGAGAAAGAAAGCTCCAAGTACATCATGACACTTCATATGGCAGAAGGATGCCAGGAACCATCATAAGTGTTGTTATAATTGCTCATCTCTGGAGGACTTTTGACACCTGTCAACTTCTTGGCTTGCATGTCTGGGATGAGCCAGAGAGTCAGGTGCCCACCCAGCTAGCTTAATGTTTATTATTCTGTACTGTTATATTGCCCATATTACAGATCAGGGGCTAGCCTTTCAGAAAAGGCCAAATAGTATATTTTTTAGGCCTTGTGAGCCATATAAGGTCTTTGTTTTGTTTTGTTTTTTTAAACTACTTTTTCAGAACACAAAAATCATTCATAGCTTGAGGTCTGTATAAATGTGGATTTGGCTCATGGGCTGTTTGCCCCCCCCCCTTATTTTAAATACGATTTAATATTATAAACGTGATTTAATGCAAATAAATATCAAATAATGGTCAGGAACATTTGTGTGTGAAAGCCTTTTCAGCACAGTAATAAGGGGAAAGTAATGCTTATTAACTTTTAGCCTACTAGTTTTACTTTACTGATCTCATAAAACTGCCTTTCTTAATACGATTTTGTCATTTTATAATAGTCTATCTGTGTGGTTGGTTAAGAACAATAATGGACAAAATACTCAGTAGGAATGGGATAAAGTAGGTTCTAGATCTAGTTTCTTCTATGGTCATTTTATTATTTTATTTTTAAACTCTACGTCATTACAAAGAGGACATAAGATAGTAGTGTTATTTTGTATTTTCTTCTTTCAAATCCAGCCTTACCACATTTTCAAGTGAAACCTGTGTGTGTTTAGTTTCAGTATAATATTCAATAGGAAATGATATGTACTGAACGTATTATTTCATAGAAAACAGCCACAACATGGGTATAAATTTTAAAAATTGTAGACATATATTTGGTTATACTTGAGAATAACTAAATAAGTTATTTACTTTACACTGTATACTTTTTTAATTTGGGTTTAATTTCTGGGCTGTTACTTAAAAAAATACCTATTTAAAATAATTTTAGACTGAGCATTTGCAAAGATAGTACAAAGAGTACCTGCATACTCTGCGCTGTCATTTTTAACAGTGTACTAAAAAAAATTAATATACTTTCTTTAAATCTTTCCCACAATGACCTAATTCCTGTGTTTATCTTTTAGGTTACAAAGTTTTAGCGCTCTTGGATGTGCCTGATAAGAGTCAAGAAAAAGCTGATCTCTATATTCATGTAACATACATCAAAAAGTGGGATATCTGTGCTGGTAATGCCATCTTAAAAGCCCTTGGGGGGCATATGACCACCCTGAGTGGTGAAGAAATCAGTTATACTGGTTCTGACGGCATTGAAGGAGGGCTCCTGGCTAGCATCAGAATGAACCACCAAGCTCTAGTCAGAAAACTCCCAGATCTAGAGAAGACAGGACATTAATAAGCAGCGTTGATTATAGATCACAACTCCTCCAGAGCTGACATGGTTAGCCTAACACGATGGAGGCTTCAAAGGATCAGTGGAAACTATGCATGGTTAAGGCCGTCCCAAACTTTTTAAAGTATTTATGAAGCATCGGAGACTTCTTTTCCCTGTAATAGGATGCAAGATCAGGGAAGATGGATTCCTTCGTGTGTCTCAAGTATTGTCTTTATTTTTGAGACTATTTTCATACAGTTGTCACACACGAGACATATATATATAATATATATATGTATGTATGTATTTGTGAATTAAAATCTATAACTGAGTCTACATTGTTATGAGTCACCATTTCCACACAACATCATGAATCTTCACTGTTAGTACTTTCATGTAGAATTGGGCTGAAGAAAGGATTGATTTCATATAGATGTTTAATATTACTTTATACTTATATCTCATTGAAAATAAAGTAATTTGAGGTTTTTAACCCCTAATTCAGATGGAAAGCACAAGAAGCCACGTGTTCGTTAATATGCAACAAATGCTCTATTTATCTGTTCCTGAATATTTTTTATGGATTAAAATAGAAAAAGCTTAAATTGTTTTTTCTTTGAAATTTTAATAGCAGGTTCACCAGCTAGTAGAGAATATAGATGTATGGTAGTTGTGTTGTAATTTCTGTGTGTGTGTGTTTTGTTTCTACAATGAACAATAGGTTTACACCCATAGGTTCAACTCTCCTGACATCTTGCTGTTGATTTTTGTTTGCCCTATAGATGGTGCATGATTCCATCCTTTCCCTCTTGACCAGCATTTTAGCCTTTTACTTGTAAGGTTTGGGTTAAGATTTCAGGGTTAGCATTGCATTTTGGTACTTTTTCTCATTAGGGACAAAATATGCTATAAGGCACTACAAAATATAAAGAATTTTATTATTAATTGAAAGTTGACACTACATGAATTGGGCTAGATTTCATTATTTTCAAAAGTTTTAAGTACTTTTTAAAAAATTTGCCAGGTCTGTATATAAAAATTCTCTCATTATCAAGAATGAGTTGTGGTTGCTGTTATTAACAAATAGATCTAACCTAACCAAACCCTCAAAGTAGTAAATTTTGAGCTATTTTATAATTGCCCTTCAGATTAAAATAATACAGGTTAAAATGAATTTTTGAAGCATTATTTTTCTCATCAGTATGCAGGATCTGGTTGGAAGAATGGTTGTGGCATGTTCACAGTGTCACTGTAATTAGAACCTTGCTTTGTGAACGACCATTGGGATGTCTGATTTCTCTCATTGTGATATCTAAAAACTTCATGTATGCAAGCACTACCATGATTTCGTGTGACTTTGATGTCCTTGTATTTCATAACACTGATGAGAGATTTCTCATGGTTTCTTTCCCTCCCTCCCTCCCTCCCTCCCTCCCTTCCTTCCTTCCTTCCTTCCTTCACTCCCTCCCTCCTTCCCCCTAAAGCCATTTTCCATTTATTTCCTATCTTGGAGGTAAACTTGACCAAAGAAGGAACAGCCTCACCTGGTGGAATGTGCATACTGTTTTAGGTTTGCATATAACACTGTCGTCCAAAGCCCTTTAATTCCTCATTAGGAAATTGAATTTAGCATGATGCACATGTTTCCACCCAGTCTCCAGCTACTGGCCAAGAATCTGATAGGCCTCACTACATAGGCTTTTATTCAGTGAAAATTTATGCAAGAATTTTGGTAGTTGGAATACTTGATATTTAAACAGGATTTAGGAATTTTGAACAGATTATTGAAGACTTCATCTTTTTACTTTGCAATGAGATGAGAAAATCCTTTTTTCTCAGGAGACATAGAAAAAACGCATACAGTGTTTCCAGAGTTCTGTAGTATGAAAGCATTTTTGTCAGAGTAATATGTCAAACTTAGGGAAATAGGACTAGCATGGTAGGAAATGGAATTTCTTTAATTGGAGTTCGGGTTTCTCCCCAATATTATATGGAAACTTTAGTAAGTATGATTGCTTTGGTTTTATTTTTAATTTTATTAATTGCATGTAGATAATGACTTTGTGAAGGAATTGTGTGCAAAAATTAAGATATTGGCTGTCAGTTAAATGCATTATTTTTATAATTTGTTTGGTATAGTCTAGTTACTAATGATTTTCAAGTGCTTTTATAGAAAGTCTGTTTAAATTTTTTTGTTTCTGAAAGTCAGTATACATCACAGAACTAATACAACTACAAAGAACAATATTTATATTTATTTATGTAAGACATTATTTGCCAGCACGTAGCCAAACACCTTCCTGAATAAGTGAGGCATGTACTGCCTCCCAGGAGTACATAAATTATTTCTAAAATGTAGCAAAATAAGTAGAGTTTACTTCTAGTGACCTTCACCTCCCCAACTCCTTGTCTTCCCTTTCCCTCATCTTTGTCCTTATTTAGAGGGTTATTTTCCCTTAAAATTGAGTTTTACACATCGCATTAGTCAAAGCAGCAACATCAATAACCTCAATAGCTGTCAGCTATCCCTTTTTTCTTCCTCTCTTCATTTCTAACTCGTTCCCTATCTCCCTAGCCCCTAATGTTCTCATTTTATTTCTGCTCTTCTTTCTTAACCAATATACTCTTCCCCAAACTTTATCCACAAAGTCTTTCACAGACATTTCTCTTAAAATTGGCTGCTGAAATCTTACAGTAGAACTGAGACTCTAGTAGTTCCCAGTGATAGGGTCAATCCTGGTGGAATCCTAGCTGACCATTTTCAGACTCCTCGAAAAAAGTAAAGTAAAATCACTTCAAAACCACAGAGCTTCGTGCTGTTAAATCTAATCCAATGCCTCTGTCTTTACAAAGCAATTCTTCCAACCCATCCTTCAAAGAATGGAAATGCAGAAAATACAAGAGTTGGGTGTATAAGCCTGTTTGAGAAAACTTCCTTTTTCTTTTAGTTTTCATGCTTGAATCCTTATTTCAGTTGAGATTACAAGGACCTACAAGATAGGTCCTATCTGTCCTTGGTATTCAGTTGTCCCCTTTTCCCCAATTTTAGGGGTTTTTAGAAATTTAAATTAATATTCAAGCGAATTGTTTATAGCTGTATAATGAAATAAGCATTTTGGTGTATGTGTTTTAAGTAACAATTGTGCAAACTCTGCTGGGTGCTCCCTTTCAATATTGTGCAAACTGGGGCGGAGGAAGTTGGGGAGGGTCAGTGGCCAAGACAAGGGTGGGAAAGAGGAAAGACAGCTCAGGGGAAGGGTAGCAGAGGGAGGAGGCAAAGTACACATCTGCCTTGACCCTTGTGATTGGGAACTCTGCCCTTATCAAGCCCTTGTCTCAGATATTTAATTCAAATATTGGATTTCGCTCAGACGTTGAAGGTGACAACTAGCCCTGACAGCCGAAGCATGCAGGGCAGCAGGCGCACACTCCCGTTCCTCAGAAAAGAGAATGCCCAGCTCGCCTCTCCTAGTTCACACCTTGAAAATGGCCTTATGGATACCATCTTTGGCAAGTTCAAAACAGATACTGTTTGGGTTATTGTAGCTGCAATTACTTAGTTATGTGCTGATTGCTCCCAGATAGAAACAATGATTTTTCATTTTGATTATTTTCAGGATATGCCTACAAAAGTCTGTTTTGTAACTGTTGCATAAAATAAACCTAATCTATGGTTTTATATTTATCCTAAAAAATGTTGTGCCTTAACAATAGGGCATTGTATGTTAAGGGAAAAAAAATCTTTTTTTTAACAGATGGGGAAAATAGGAACTTTTTGCCATTAAAATTTAAGTTCTTTTAAAATATTTTTAACATTAGAGTTGGGAAAAATTCGTTAAACCTAAATAAAACTGATATAAAATTATTTTTGCATAATCTAGCATTTACAACAAAAGTACATTTTTATAACTGGCATCTATCTTGATATATAGGTTTGAAATAATACTTTATCCTTTGGTTTTTAATTTCAGTTAATACAAGATCAGAATAGATTACATTTTTAAAGTTTTTACTTTTAAATCACTTTTAGTGTGCTATTATATGTTCTCCTAGTATTGAGTCACTTCGGTATTAAAAAAATAGCTATTTATTCATTGTGCCATATCAGTAATTTATTAGTGTTCAGAAATCCTGTATGTTGCATTATGTACCAAACCAGAGCAGTTTCTAGGTGGGGGAGGGTTCTGATTACTAGTTACTGTGTGGGCAAGAATTAAACTTCATACTTCAAAAGGAGGTTTTGCTTTTGTGTTTTGAGGTGCTGGTTATGTAAGTTGTTGATTTTTATTTCCTCACTGCCTGGCAGGTGTTTTCATTGCAATTTGTCATTGCTAAAGGCTTACAAGGAAGCTTTTTCTTTTGTTTAATTTTAAGGTTTGGTGGTGAATTAATTTTGTGGGAAAATGCAATAAAGTTTTCCTTTGAGACAAAATAATATAAGCCAAACTTTCAGAAGTTGAGGGTGATGAATAATATGAAAACATCTTGTTATATATTGTGTTTGTAATGGTTCCCAAACTGTTATAATTAAGGTAGTTTGTGTAATTGCAAAAGCAGAAACTGATCTTTGACTGTTATAATGTTCCATTAAAATTCTCTTTGAGGTGTATGTTATACACATAGTAAATTATTATTCAAGAAAGATTCTGTATTTTTTTAAATAGAAAATATAGATTACCAAGTCACCATTAGATCAATTAGCCTACAAAGACTTCATCTTTCTTCTTAAGGTGAAGCCCTCTTCTTCATTTATGTTGAATTAAAGAGAGAATGTTTATGGGATTCAATTTATGTGTAAAATGTGGACTTCAAATTCATCTGCCCTTACATCCACCATTGGCAATAGCTAAAGTTAGCTTCATAGTCCAGCAGGAGGGACCATGCTCTGCCATGATGAGCTGTGGTGCTGCCAGTGGCTTTCCCCAGTTTGATGGTGTTACTTGCACTACTAGCTGCATATACACAAGGGGTGGACTTTACACTAAAACTGTGAAGTGGTGTTTTCAGTCTATTCTCCTGCCATTTCAGACTTTGTTTTTAATCACCCTCACTTTCGGTCAGTCTCTTTCATATAATGGGCTATCGATGATGACAGGGTTAAAGTAAAAATATCTTTGAACACCCTTATTCCCTCACACATTTAAAGCTGTAGAGGAACCAGGCCACTTCCTGCCACCAAGACATGCTTAGACACCAGTTTACTTGGCATGCTGAGCCCTGCCTGACCCACCCCACCAATTTGAAGGGGAGAGGGGGAGTCCCAACCTCAGACTTCAGTGTCTACTGAGAAGTAGAACTCTCTCCTCTCCCTGTTTTTAGAGCATTTGTTTTTTGTTTTTGTTTTGTTGTTCCTCACCTATCACACTCATTTGTAGACTCGCTGTTGTAAACTTTCAAGGGCAGGGATTATGTACCTTGGTGAATTTTATGTTTCTGCTTCAACCCTGGTAGCTGAATGTTTTGAACAAATTAGGTGCTTAATGTATGATGAACTAAGTTGATTAAAGGGTTTCTATTAGCATTAGCATCTCTTGGTTCAGTTGTGTAAGCTGGTTACTTGTTTTATTTTCTCTGCAAATATTTATGATTATCACCCCCCCACACACACTAAATTACTTTTTAAAGTTTTGCTTTGGATACTACCTCTCGGTCAATTAGCTCTAGAATATGTGATTGTCTCCAGTGAAACGGTTATCTCAAACTCTGCCCTTGGATATACTTTGCCAAACAAATTTGAATTTTCTGAATAAATTGGTCATGTCTGAAATGCTGTGTCACGTCTGCTTTTTTCCTTTTATTTTTTAACTGTATACAATTCAAGGGGCATCAGGTACAGTCACAATGTGCAGTTGTCACACTGTCCATTTGAAGAACCTGCTCATCATCCCAAACTCTGTACCCATTAAACAGTCACTCCTAATAAACCCTTCCCCTGCCCCCAATAACACCTGCTTTCTGCCTCCATGAATGCATCTACTTTTAAACTCAATTATGCGAGATTCTCTGTCTTCTCTCACCGTTTTCACCAAATTCATGTTTGAGAATGTGTGTATGTGACAAAAATAGCTATAAGAAAATTATAACTTGAATCCTTTTTAGATTTTTTTAAATAACAGCTGGAGGATAGAAAAAGCAAAAAAAAAAAAAAGAAAACAAAATTATAGGAAGGTGGTAAAAGAGAAAATAAAATGAGAAAGATATCGAAGGCTTTTGTTTTCCTCAGTCTTGGAGATGATAAGAGGTCATCTAGATTCCTCAAGATGTTTTAGTTTTTAATTTAGTTTCTTAGGACAAAATAAAGTGAATGTCAGAAGAGTAAGACCTTTCATTCTATCACGGGCAAACCACACATCACCCTCTCTTGGGCTGCTTTTAGCTACAATGTTTAAGTTCATTAGCTACACTTACATATTGATATTCTCTCAGATGCTACATAATTTTTATGAAATTTTGCTTGTTATGTTTTCTGAGTATTGAAAATTGTCAATTTTGCAGATTAGCATTTTCTTCTTGACAAAGTTGATTGTAAAAATGACAGGGTGACATACAAAATATTGGTTTGAAGTGTACAACATAATTTGACATCTAAATGCCCTACGAAGTGATCGTGATAGGTTTAGTAAGCATCTGTCACCATACAATGTTATTAACGATATTCTGGCTATATGTATGTTATATATCAACTATAATATTTTTTAAATGACAGAGTAGGGGAGGTATGTGGGCTTGCAGGCTTGCTCTTTTTTAATCCTCATCTGAGGATATGTTTATTGATTTTAGAGAAGAAAGAAGGTGAGGGAGAGAGAAAGATTGATGTGAGAGAGAGACATCAATTAGTTGTGTCCCATACATACCCTGACTGGGGATTGAACCTGCAACCTAGGTATATGCCCTGACCAGGAATCAAACTTGTGACCTTTTGGTGTATGAGATGTTCCAACTGAGCCACCCAGCCAGGGCTATATGGGCTTGCTCTTAAAGCTAGTCAGCCTTGTTGTGGCTGGGAATTTGTAAGTGGTTGATATTCTGGAATGTTCTACCACTTTCCAGATCCAGCAGTTCTCTCTAGGCTACATTTATATACGAGGTCTGTCCAGAACATATCCACCTATGTGCTATGTTTCATGCACATAACAATGTCTCTATGTGCTATGAAAAATAGAGACATTTATTGAAGAAGATACAAGGAATATTGTTCATAGGACAATGACACCTCAGTTCCCTTCAAAGTAGGCATCATGGGGCCTCACAGAGTTCTCCCGACCACCATCAGCTGCCCCTGTCGTATTTTTCTTAATCTCATTGACTGTCTGAAATCTCTTCCCTTTCCAAGGTGATTTTAGTTTGGGGAAAAGCCAGAAGTCACAGGGCACCAAATCTGGGTTGTAGGAGGGCTGAGTCACCTGGGTGATTTGAAGTTTTGCCAAAAAACTGCACAAGATGATGCATGAGTGAGCATGTTATGATGAAGCTGCCAATTACCACTTGCCCACAGCTGTGACCATTGTCATCATATTGCACCTCTCAGTGGACAAAGAACATGGAGGTAGTACTCCTTATTAACTGTTTGACCCGGAGGGGTGTACTTGTGATAGACAACACCTTCCCAATCAAAACACAATTGAAAGGGCCTTGATCTTGCTGGCACTTTGCCATGCTTTCTTCAGGTGTGGAGAACCAGGCAACTTCCCATTGGGGTGACTGGGCCTTTGCTTCCAGGCCATAGTCGTAGACCCATGATTCATCTCCAGTTATGACCTTGAGGAAATCTGTTTCATTGGTTGTGGTTTGCATCACGCATTAGCAACTGCAGCACCATGTTTCTTCTGCTCTAGAAGCAGAAGCCGTGGAATGAATTTTGCCACAACACGTTTCATGTCAAGACCCTGCATCAAAATCTCAGACACAGTAGATTTGGGAATCCCCAGATCAGCTTCTAGTTCTCACACTGTCAGCAGCTGATCTTTGTTGATTGCAGCCTGTACACATTCACCATTCTCAAGTGTTGGGCTTGTTGCAGGCCTTCCAGCATGTGAATCACTTTCAGCAGATTCTCAACGATCTTTGAAGCATTTGTGCCATACTTTTATTGGCGCTGCACTCATTGCATCATGCCTAAAAGCATTCTGAATCATCTGAGTAGTTTCTGTGGAGGAATGTTCAAGCTTAACACAAAACTTGATGCAGATTCATTGCTCTGCTTGCTCAGTCATTTTGAACGAGTTGGCCACACAGCACACATGCTCACTCAATGGCGTCTACCACTCCCACTGACTAGTACAGTGAAGTCATCATCGTTCATGCACATTCCAGTCCACTCTCCTTGGCTGCCAGGTTACATCGATGTTGTGCAAACCATTGTTATATTAACAATGGCTGGACTTTTTCTGGACAGACCTCATATAGGAGACAGAAAGTAGCTATTTGATTACATAAAGAAGCAGATTTCTTTGTGATGCTTTTTAGAACTCTGACATACCTGATTTTACATTGTTTGAGTCCTTCCCAGTATTGGGTTTGTATTAGATACTCTAGAAATATACCTTAATAGTTGTACTTATTGTAAGTGCTCAGCTCAGGAAAGGGCAGGTATGAATGTTGTATTTTGAGTGTCTAGCTATGCTCCCCTCTTTATTTAACCACTGCTGAGACAGAGAAAATTTAAAACCCTGGCAACCTCTTCAATTTCACGCCATCTATCTAGAAGATATCAAGAGTTTCCGTGATTGCTAGACAACTTTCTTCATAGTACATTTTAATTTCATGGAATATTGGAGCAGCTCTGTGGCTCTCCTAGGTACTTCTGTTGCTATGCTATGTTCATATCCTGACATGAAAAAGAAGACTTTTTGTTCCTTGAAAACAGCGTAAGCTAGTGGCCTCATTTCCTACAGCCCTCATCTCCTCCAGAGCAGGAGAGGTTACTTACAGTGCAACATCTTGCACTGAAACTAGCTTTGTCATGGATTGTACCTGGAAAGTTGTACCTGGAAAAGTCAAGAGCAAGGAAAGTAAGTTGGTCAAAAAGGAGAAAAAAGGAACCGAGTGTGTTTTCACCAATTATTTGAGGAAAGTAAGTGATATGTACATGCAAAGGAGGAAATTGGATTATGTGCATCTGAGGGTTTTTAGATAACCTAGTTTGTGTGGCATTTTTACAGTCCTTATTTCAATCTCCTTGAAAACCCCTGAAGGGGAAGGCAAATCCCTATTTTAGAGGTGGTCTCCCACCTCCCAAACTGTCAAATGCCAGTGCCTGTTTGGCTTGGATTTCGCTGTGGTTGGCTAGTCCTTCCTGGAAACTGTCTTTACCCCTTTGATGTCAGTAACCTCATCTTCTGGTTTTCCTCTTACCTGTTTACTTCTTCGCAGTTTCTTTCCTGGGTCCTCTGTAATGTCCATCCCTTCGATGCTGTGGCCTATTGCTAATGACTGCAGTTACATAGTGCCCATTTAAAATACCAGTGTTTCAAAATGCTTATCTTTTTTTCTAGATTTCATTTATTTATTTTTAGAAAGAGGGCAAAGGAGAGAGAAAAAGAGGGAGCATCAAAGTCTGGTTGCCTCTCACACACCCACAACAGGGAATCTGGCCCTAACACAGGCATGTGCCCTGACTGGGAATCAAACCAGTGACCCTTCAGCTTGCAGGCTGGCACTCAGTCCACTGAGCCACACCAACCAGGGCTCTAAATGCTTATCTTTAATTGAGTATCCTACACACTCTTCAATTTAAGCATATTCAAATCTGAGCCAATTTTACGGGGTTGGCCAAAAAGTCCATTTGTTTTTTTCCTTGTAAGATGGCTCCAATAGCACTTAGTTGTCCTTAACTTCATTTGAAACAATTTTGTTAGATTGTATTGTGACAGCTGTCATATCAGCATGCATTAAAAAAACTTATCAAAATTGGTGAAATTTTGTGTAGCCATTTTAATATTGAGGATGGAAGAAAATATGCATCATTTTTTATATACTTTGCTTTATTATTTCAAGAAAGGTAAAAAAACAACTGAAATGCAAAAAAAAAAAAAAAAAAGTGCAATGTATGAAGAAAATGCTGTGACTGATCAAACTTGTCCAAAGTAGTTTGAGAATTTTCATTCTGGAGAGTTTTCACTGGATGATGCTCCATGGTTAGGTAGACTGCTTGAAGTTGATAGCAATGAAATTGAGAACAAATCAATGTTATGCCGTGCAGGAGATAGCCAACATGCTCAAAATACCCAAATCAATGAAGTTACTCATGAAAATTAGATGTGTGTCTTTTATGGAAAAAATACATATGGACTTTTCAGCCAATGTAGTTATCCTCCACCTAACCTGTGGTATGGGATAAGCTCTGGCAGCCTCCTTGGCTAAGGACATTGGTATCACAAAATCCCCACAAACTAAAATACAGAAATATTTTCATCATCTTTTTCAAGTTATCTGCCCATTTTCTCCCAATCTCAAGTGCGTACCAATATGCCTATCAAATGTTTCAAGAATCTGTCTCATTTTTCCATTTCCACTGAGCAAGTTTAGACTCTATCATCAAATTAGTTTAAGTAATTTTCAAATTTATTGTAGAGGTAGGGCTAGAAATAATATTTTTAAAATTATAACACATGCTTACAAAGAATATGGGTGAAACATAAATTTGTACAAAGTAAAAACACTAAAGCCACCTCAATTCCACCACTCACAGGTACACATGATTTACACTTTTATGTACAATATTTCCCCTATGGAAATATGGACTATATATACATACTTTAACAGAAATATACTTACATATTTTTACTCTGCTTTGTCAATTTAGCTTTTTTTATATTAGCACTCTTTTACAGCATAAGTTTTAATAATTATCATGCTCAATTGGACAAATATACATCATTTACTTATTGTAAGCTCTATTGTATATTTAGATTGTTTTCCACTTTAGTTATTACAAATAACACTACAATGATTACCCATATGTGATTACTTCCTTAAATTTCTATATCAAATGATATACATATTCAAAGGATATAAACAATAAGTGCATTTTTATTAAATCAGCAATGTATGTTTATTTACAGGGTCTGACAGAAGTAACTCCGGCTTGAGTGTGGTTGGTAAGATAATAATATGAGTGTAATAATTTATAGTTTAACTTTGAACATTTCACCTAAAATGTCATATGATGTGCTTCAGTGTAATATTGTTATGTTACAGAATTACATGCTTATGATTTTGTAACAAAATATTTTGTAATTAAAAAGGGGTATTGTTTGTGCCGGACCCTATAGAAAATTATTGGTCAGCCAAAATGGTAGAATCCCACACACATAATCAAACACAATTAACATACTTGTTGCAAGTTTGGGAGGTTCTAAGACGATTCCCACATTCAATAATTCACTAGGAGGACTCAGAACTCAGTAGAGGTGTTGTACTCATGGTTGCTGTTTATTACAGCCAAAGGATACAGATTAAGATCAACAATAGGAAAAGTCACAGAGGGTAGGGGCCAGAAGGGTTCCAGGTATAAGCTTCCAATTGTCCTCTCCCAGTGGAGTTGTGTAGGCAGTGTCTATTTCTCTCCTCAAGTACATGTAGCAATATGCACAGAGTATGTTGCCAACCCGGGAAGCTCACCAGGCTTTGGTGTCCAGGGGTTAATCATATAAGTGTTACTGACCACCTCATGGCTGACCTTAGTCTCCATCCCCTCCAGAGGTCAGGTTGACAGCATGTGGCCCAAAGGCCTCACCATAAATCACGTTGTTAACAAAAACCCTCCAGTATGGTCCAAGGCCCCCTCGTTCTTCATGTCTAGTACTTGTTGATTTCAAGAGATAAGCATCTTAAGCAATGAAAAATGTTTTCAACAAAATTTAAAATTAGGGTAAGGGGGCACACAAACTCTGAAAGACAAATTTGCTATTATTTTTAATTATCTTTTTAAATATCAATATTTTATCACTTGATTGTTAAGAAACATCAGAAAATTATGAGACTTAAAGCTTGGTCTAAAAATATGATAGTCTCTTTACTAATTTTTTCTTTAAGACATTAAACAATCAGGAGATTTATAAATAATCTAGTTTTATGATCACTGTTTTGAGGATTAATATTACTTTTGAGATTAAATATATATAGCCCAATCAAAATATCAGGATGACTGTGAAGCACTATGTAGTCCTTGGAATACAAGATATTTTAAACTCTAGATTTTTGTTTCCTGAAGATGAATCTCCTCTGTTTTTATAATTTGCATGAATTTGGGTAGTAATTGAATTTAAAAGCTATTTATATGATAATAAGGAAAGTAACAGTGAAATTAGTACTTTAGTTCTATTATTTGTGAAGGCAATAAAAAGTGTTTCCAGCCAGAAAAAATAAATATATTTTTTGCGCAGAAAGAGCGCCATTTTTTCTCTTCATTTTGCTCAGAGATAATAATGACTCTAGCAGTTTAAATATTGAAGTCCTGAAAAAAGACCATCTCTGAGTAAGTCACGAAGATCCCAAGGCTACTGCTTGGACAAAAATTTCCTGGCCTAAATAGGGAAAGGGATTAATACATCCTGAGTGCACTGGTCACAAGGAAAGATGTTTGGGACAGCAAATGTTAAAGTAAAAGTCAAAAAAAAAAGTCAAGACTGAGTGAATTCTGTGCAGCAGGACAAAGAATAGCACATGCCAACCACCTGTGACACCAGCCAGCTGTTCCATGGCCTTTGTCTTCTATTCCCTGTCCCTCCCACTCTGAGCACTGGATCTGTTCCACAATGTCCACAGGAAGAGCACCACCTAGATATTTACATGAAACAATAACTAGAAATGATTCCGTGGGTACTTTATGCAAACAACAATAGCTTTCCAAGTACTAGTTCCCTACTCTGTAAATCAAGAACTTCGCAAGTTGCAGGTCATGTACGTTAATCACGTACAACAACCATACAAGCTATTTGGTGGAGTTCTAAACATAATTTATTGTTATATCTCTCACAGAAGTATTCAAACAACTCCAAACCTTTGTGGCAGGTAAAGCAGCCCAGAGAGATTTTTCTTTTTTGATCAGGCCGTGTAGTGTAGTGGTGAACACAGACTTGAGAATCAGATGGGGTAAACTCAGATCTGGTTGAGGGGCATGGACAAGTAAGTTATTCTCTATATGCCTTATGTATGCAAAAAGAGGATAATGATAGTTAAATAAAGTGTAAATGATAGAGAGAAATAAAGTCTCTTATAAAAGTTAGCTGCTATTAACATGTCATTTTCTTAACCTGAAGTCTTCTGTTTCTTTTTGAGAGTTGTCTTTCTGAACCTCCGTTCTTTTTTTGTATTTTATTTATTTTTAAAATTTTGTTATTGTTCAATTACAGTTGAACCTCTGTTCTTTAGGATCTGTTTTTCAGCATTGTATTACCGCAGAAGAGAAGGTTTTGCTTTTTTGCTGTAGGAGAGCGAAAATCCTCCACATTGGGTGTAAACGTCCTTCCTGTCTACTGCTGCTCAGCTCAAGGTTTGTCATTTTATCATTTAAATAACAATGTTCGCATCATCATAGGAGCCTCATAAGTGGCTTTTCAGGTCCCTTATGCTGACCTTGACTTGGGAGTTTAAAGCCCTGAACATTTTTCTTCCCCCAAAAGTCCTGCAGCACACTAGAAGCAACCAACCTGCCCCATTTTACTCCCTCCCTAAACTAAAAAGCTCTAGATAAGTATTTAACCCCCCAATGACTTCTCTTCTATAGGTACTTGGTTATAGGGACATACAAATAGTAACTTGTGTAACTGTTTTTGAAATGGTTGCCATTTTCACATGTACCTATTACCACTGGAAACAGGGACATTAATACCTTTAAATCTAATCAAATTGAAAAACCAGCTCTATATAATCCAGAATCAATTCTAAGAGTTTATCCTTAAGAGTCTGTTCCTCTGGAACCATTGTTTGTATCAGATCCTGCATCATTCTGAGATCAGCCACAGAATCAGAACTTCTGGGAATGCATTTACGTATATGGACATGCAAATGTATGTGAATGTGTAAGTACATATAAAGTAAGAAACCTGTTTATAGAGACTTGACTGTATGTAACTGTGAGAGTTGGTTAAATGGTCTCTCCAAAGTTATTGTCTTTGTGCTAATGCCACAGGGCAGGGTAGTTGTATACAAGTCTTAGCACCAAAAACTGAAAATCAACAACACCATCAACATAAGCTTTTATTTTAAAAAGCCAGGGACAGGAAGGACCTCAGGGAGCGTTTGACTTGAGGATAAGGTGGAACAGTTTCCAAGGCTACAGCAGTGGGGGTCCAGCAGAAGTTTCTTTAGTTTGGGGAGTAGTTGGTCGAGGGTGGTCATGAGGAGGAAGGGACTGTTCTCCTGGATGGGCAGCCACTGTTCCAGAAAGTTGGATTTTGTCTGGTGAGGGCCAGCTGTGGGGTCAAGGACAGGCAGCGACCTCGGTGAAAAACTGTCAGCATTGTCTCTCCCAGCATGTCTGAAGCCACGGGGACGTCCTTTTCTTCTCCCCTGAAAGGACTTCTGACCACCAAGGGCCAGGGATCAGCTCAGCACCGGACTTAGAGGAGAGGCGCCAGGATGTGTTTGCTGATCTAAAATGACACAAAGAGTAAAAAGAGGAAACAATTGAAGAGCCACAAGGGGTTGTCCGGAGCCCAGAGGAAGTGGGCTTGACTTAAGAAAGGAGTGGAAATCTCTCTTTTCTTTAAAACAGAAGAGGAGAATTCACTTGAGAATCAAAGTATTGGAAGTATAAAGGAAACTAAAAGGGGATTATTTAACAGCCCTTGGCACTTTTATTTTGGGGGAAGTGGGAGTCAGATGAAAGATTTTAGAGACCATGATAACAATGTTTACTTTCGAAGCTGGTGTGCTGGAGAGTGTCTTTGGTGAAGGGGTGGCCTTGCGGAGGAATAAGCTCTAGTACCTGCAGGAAACACTGCTCTTATTTGGGAAAGCCATTCCGAGGGGCTCTTCCCTGGTGGATTCCTACCCTTCGAGGCAGTGCCAGGACCTGGAGGAATCAAGTCAAGGAACTCTGTACAAGGCCATCTTCACCGAGCCAGAGAATACCAACAATATGGACAAGAAGGCTTAGAATTTATAATCATAAATCTGATGTGCAAAAATGTAAATTCATTTGTAACTGAGCGCAACTTAGGACATCTTCTTCTGAATATACAAACTGAGTATACAAACAGTTAATGGTTAGACCAAATTAAAAAAGAACTTTGACCTACAACCTTCAGCAACCTGGGCAGAAAACCAGCCCCTTATCTACAGTACACATCCCTGGAAGCCAGTGTGCCTCAGTCAGACTTGGAGGAGGCCAGTTTGGTCTCTAGTGACAATCCAGGAAGCATAACAATAACTTCTGTAATAATCAGCCCCAAAGGGCCAGGAGTTCATTAATGACTTCCAGCTTTCCCTAATTTTTGTTACTGCTTCTAGCTTAGGATCAGCCCAAGAAAGCCCACTGTGCTTCTCTAACCAGTCACACAGGGCGCTCCACTCCTAGAATCTGTCAGCCTGCTCACAGGTTCCCTGGGCCAACAGCCTCCAATAAGGGCACATCTGAAGCTTCCTTTTTTCCTACTATAAAGCCTTCCCCCTCCTCTGTCTGCCTTCGAGTATCTGCCAAAGTGCAAGTGATGGTAGCCAGAACAAATAGCGTTTATTTTTTTTTTATTTGGTTTGCCTTTTTTATTTCCACACGTGTCAAACAAGATAATGCTGTCATTTCTGAAGTGGGACTGGGCTTGTTAAGGTCTATCAGCTGTCCCACTCGGGAGTTCTTTGCTTCTTCTGCTTTCAGCCTCCTGTGGTGGACCAAGTTCCTAGAGGCTTCTAATGCCACCTTGGCAGTGGAGAGGGGCATTTGTTCCAAGTACCATCATCCTCTGCCATATCTCATCCTCTGCTGAGACCACCATGTGTGTGGTCTTTGGGTGTTGGCAGTTGTTCTTGATGCCCGAGAGTCCTGATATCCCACCGTGGACTCTGACTGTCAGTCTGTGTGTCCGCACTCCCCCACTCCGACCAGGGCCCACCAGCCTGCTAAGTACTGCTGTGCCTGGTTGGACGTGTGTGGGACTCTCTGCATCTTTCTCCTCACCTTACTGGTATGCAAGGGACTCTGAAAGGCGGTGCTCAGGCTCATTCGTGTGTAGGGTTATTTGTTTTGATTCTCTGTTGCCCAGAGCTTTGGGTCACACTTCCTCTGTTTGTGTCTTCACCTTCACACGGGAGAAGCAGAAACTCTTCTTCCCAGTCTCCTTTGCCACCAGGACCCTGATATGCGATTTCACATGTGGTTCTGACTTGAAGAGCAGTGACATGAAGGAGGTAGTATGATGTGAGATCATTAAATTGAAGGTGACAATGAAATATTCTCTGTGTACAATCAGCCCACGCAAAGCTCTGAACGGCAGCATCTGGCATACTGTGTGCAGTGAGCTAAGGTTCCTTTGCCCAGTGGCAGTGGCTCCAGGGTGTTTACTGAAGGGTCTGCGGTATGTTTTGGTATTGCTTCTGGCTGTGTGGCCTTCAAACCTGATTCTCTGCCCTTCCTGAGATCCTGGAAGCTCTCTATTATTCCTTAAGAATTTCTTCTTAGGTTGAAACATGTTAAGGAGTGTTTGGTTATTTTCAGCTAAGAATCCCATCAAACACTTCCTCCACCATTGCTAATCTGTTATTCAGGGACTCTGAAGATCCAACAAACAGGCCAGCTCAGATAGTAATTGCTAAGGGGCTTCCTGTCTTCCAGTTTATGCCTCGAGAAGGAAGGCACCTTGGGCAAAGCAGTTAAGTTCAAAGAGAAATAGCTGCAGTATAGTGAGAGCTGACCCAAACACAAGCCTATTGGGTTGGAGCAAGAGGTAACAAGTAACAATCAGACTGAATTAGAGAGCATGTATACTTCCCTCAGATTCTCAGAACTACCTGTTGGTGTTTTTTTACAGACACATAAATTGAGGGGTGCAGCTATGGTAATTGGGTGTTAAAGTATAGGGCAGCAGCTCTCTGATCTGGAGAACTTGAGGAAATTTAGTTTCCAGAAATTACTATATTGAGTATTGTTATGAGCCAGGCACTCTTGTAAGCACTGTACATTCTCCATCTCATCTAATTTTCTCCACAGTCCTCAGAAGTAGTATCATACCCCCACTACACAGATAAGAAAACTGAGGCATGAAGATACTAAGGTCAAAGTCAAATAGCTGGTAAGTTTGGAACCATGACACAGAAAGATTACAAAGATGAGGGAGAGAGATATAATAAAAGTACCTGCTATTATTTTAAACCATGATGTATTTTCAAATCTAAGACTAGATATACACTTAATCAAATAAAGGTTCAAATAAGGCTGCAAGGCAGATGCCTTAACCCCTTACCGGAAAGAAAAGTGATGTATGGGGGAAGCAGGGTTTCACTCAGGAGTCAGTGAGGAGAGCAAGTTCCCTCAGAAGCTTAGTTTGCTATTCCAATTACCGGGACTCGTAATTACACAGCTTTGCCCACAGCTGTTCATAAACAATGCCCAAAGCCGAACCTTCTCCTCCATGCGTGGCAATGTTTCAGTGTGAGACTAGCTGGGTTTTATTCCCTCCTGTGATACTGTTTGATTGGGCTGGTGTCTGATAGCCTGAAAGTTCTTTTATCCTCTCGGGCATCAACCCGTCGACGTCCGTGGGCTGTGTAATGATAGGCAGGAGGCAGAACTTTGTTTGTGGCAAGTGCTCTTTTTGCTTCAAAAGTTGGCTGTTTTTGAACAGTGGTTTCAAAGTGCAGTCCCCAGACCAGAGCCTCAGGCTCACCCTGGAATGTAGGTATGCAAACTCCCAGAACTATTGACTCAGAAGAAAAGGATGTGTCCAGCCATCTGTGTCTGAACACATTTTCCAGGTGATGCTACGTTCGTTCATGTTTGAGAACATTGGAGTTAAGGTTAACTATAAATCCCCAAGTCATCTTTTTTATTTTCGCTATAAGAGCTTCATTGAGATATAATACATATACCATACCAAACCACCCATTTAAAGTATACGATATAGGGGATTTTAGTGTATCTACAGAGGCATGCAGCCATCACCGAGATCGCTTTTAAAGCAATACCATCACCCAGAAAGCAACCTGTTCCCCATAACACCCCTCCCCCTTTCTCCTTCAGCTCCCACCCCTCTACCAGGGGTGTCAAACTCATTTTCGCTGGGGGCCACATCAACCTGGTGGTTGCCTTCAAAGGGCCGAATGTAATTTTAGGACTGTATAAATGTAACTGCTCCTTAACGGTTAAGCAAGAGCTCAGCACTGCTGCTGGTAGAAACAAGGTGCTGGCTCAGATAAAACAAGGTGGAGGGCCGGATTCAGCCCATGGGCCTTGTGTTTGCCACCTGTGCTCTAAAAGCAATGCAAAAATGTCCTTGAGTAAAGATGAAAACATTTTAAATCATAATTAAATTTTTAAAAATGCTTCCATTTGTTCTTATTTAAAAATAATAAAGCATTCTATTCTATACCCTAATAAAAGATAAGGAGCTACATCATTCTCTTAAAAATTGCTTCTAAAATTTGAGTATTTTGAAATCACAGAAAAAGTTTTAAATGCTTCAGCTCTTTAATAACTTCAAGGACTATTTTCTTCCCTCCCTTTTAACCCTTTTGAGTGAATGTTATCAAGAATATTATTACAGATATTCCAAAAACACTTTAACATGAATTCAAGTTTTCCTAAAAAAGGGACGACTTGACACTGTAAATGCCAACAACCTCCTGATATCTCAAAGACTGTATTTGATTTTTCTTTTTTTTTTTTGCCATTTCCAAAAATTTTAATGTCTTACTCAACAGTTGGAAGCTTAGAGAAAATGGAGAGCAGCACGATTCACAGTGAATGCATCAATGGAGTCCAGCACATCCAGAGTTTTCATTTACTTCTCTAGAACTTCTTCCTTCCTCCCAACCATCACTGTTTGCCAGCCAATGGTACTTTGGGGATTCACATGAGAACATCAGAAAAGAAGGAGTCCATCTTGTTGGACAGAAAGCAGAGTGGTTTCTCTCCCAAACCAGATTTCCGATCGCGAAACAAAATTTCCCCCGCTCTGGTGGGAGTTCTTCCCAGATTTGTATTGGCGTCAGATCTTATTTCACAGTAGGAATGCAAACAGCACATTTGCAAAAGTTTCGCTTTCTGTTGTCAGTGAATTTAGTTCTTTAGCTGGATTAAGATCTTTGGTTACATCAAATCTCCAATTGGCAGAGGACCAGACCTAATATTTCAAGCAGAACATTGTCATGAGAGACATTTTTTAAAGAGGCTGTAACATTGCCTAAAGCAGCTGTCGGTAGGTAAGCAGTGGAGTGGCACCGGGCCGGAGTGAAATGTTCTCTCCCAAACACACTTTATTCTCTGGAGAAGTGATAAAACATTCTTCAGTGTGTCAAACAGTTGTTTTGGACTGCAAGCCAAAACAACTGCATCTTGGAAACTTCAACAGATTAAATATCTCAACAAAAGGAAACATGTAAAATTCTAAGTTCTGTCAGACAACAAACTGATCCCCCCCCCCCCACTCCCAGCAGTAAGAGCTCAGTCACCAGTGCGATAAATTACCCTCAGCCCTGGACCCCTGGAGAGTGACAGGGTGAGTCACTAAACCAGTGGCTGTGATAAATTCAACAGTTCAAGAACAGGGGTTTATTACTGAGCCCTGTCAGGGACAGGAATTAGGAACCTCCCGAGACGAGGGTATTGAGTTTGGAAGTTCACTGCCAGGACTCCGGGGAAGGGTGTCTGCATTTGAATAGCCCTCTACCTCTATTTAGCTTAATGGTCTCAGGCAAGGTAATCATCTAGAAAGAGACATAAACACAGTACCAACCGTAGTCTTTTTTGAGGATGAAATGAGATAAAATACAGGAAACCACACAGTGCTGAAAATGAAAGATGCACGTTCTCTCTCCTGAGTCCTAGTCTGATCCAAGACCTTTGTGTGTTTATTAGACAAAATCCTCTTGCTTTCCAGTGACAGGAATTAACTCAAATTAACCTAAGCAGAAAATGATTCATTGGCTCAAGTGTCTGAAAAAGGTGAGGTTTGGGATGAGATTGACTGTTTAAATGATGTGGTCATCTCTCCCCCTCCCCTCTCTCCGCTGGTGTGTTCCCTTCACTACCCCCTTCTATAACTGTCTTTCTCCATGAGATGGGTTTATTGCTCTCAGTGATCCTGGATAGTTTTCTCGCAGACACCACCTGTATGGAAAAGTTCTCCGTATTAACTCCACAAGAAAGTCCTGGAAAGGATTGCGATTGGTTTGGTTGCAGCTCTCCTGTCCAAGAGTCAAGGCAGGGCCTGTTGAACGAAGAAGGAAGGTTAGACAGGGGAAACAAAAGATACTAAAATTCAGTCAACAAGGATTTATCTGTGGCGATGAGTGGGTGAACCTCACCCCTCCCTAGTCAGTGCCCCTAGTCAAGAGCAGCTGACAGCCATCATCTCCTCAGGCTCCTCACTTGCTCTTTCCTGATCGAAGGTGCAGTTTCAACAATGTCTCAGCTCTGCAGCCATGGATTTCCTTCCCTGTTGCCCAAGACCATGCAGGACCCTTTTTTGGCACCTTTCTCTCCTATGAGGTCCTGGGCTGGAGATGAACAGGAAATCTACAGATTAGACTGCACCTCTGTTTTTGTGGTCTGAATGTATATCCCTATCAAGTTCCCTGATTTTTCTTCTGTAGGTTTCCAGGAGTTAAAGCAGAGCCATTATTAGTCTGTTAGTCTGAGTAGTAGATGGCCATGCCCCCTACTGGCCTGTGGTAACCTGTGTGGAGGGAGGTGGACAAGGCACATTGTGGGTGGGAGACAGTGAATATTGTAGGCTTGAATGTGATAGGTACTGGCGCCCAGAGGCCCAGGTGCCAGGCTTGCTTACTTACCCCTAGGAGTTGGCTCCATTCTGGCAAGAGGAGATGTACTTTAGTGAGTTGTGAATATGGCAGCAATGACACTCCAATGAGACACTCTGAGAAACTATTAGGGAAGATTCAGGTGGTAAAAAACCCAAATGCTTGTCACATCTAATAATATGGGCAATTCTCAATCTAATAAAGTATCATGTAAGCAAAAAAAGGGTCCCGTGACAATGGGTAACAGACTAGGGCAGAAATGCCCTGGAGTCAACACCAACCCTCCTTTGGTAGGACTGGAGTCCATGGTGAAGATCTGTGGGAACAGGGATGATATTTTTTGTTTTTTTTTTTAGAGTCACCCACAGAGTTAACTCGTTAAGTAAAGACACGCAAGAAGTTTTCTGTACTTTCAAAGTACTAACATTTAGAAGTGATTTTAACATTTAGAGGTGTGGCCCAGTGGGTTGAGTGCTGGGCTGTGAACCACAGGGTCACTGGTTCCATTCCCAGTCAGGGCACATGCCTGGGTTGCAGGCCAGGTCCCCAGTAGGGGGGGCAAAAGAGGCAACCACACATTGATATTTCTCTCCCTCTCTTTCTCCCTCCCTTCCCCTCTGTCTAAAAATAAATAAATAAAATCTTTTTAAAAATAAAAAATAATGGTCTTCATCCTAAAATTTTTCTATTATAAAGAGCAAATAAAAAGCCATGTTAAAAAACCTGGTTGGGAATGTGTTTATTTAAATCCTTGACTTCTGCATTAAGCAATTTCTAAGATCATAAAGTTGAGTTTCACATCTATAACCAAAAATTCCAGGGAGGTACCCCTTATCAGTTGTTGCTTAGAAACAAATATTTTGTTTCATTCCATGGACTCAGTCATCTATTACCAATCTTTACCCACAGCCCTGGTTGGTGTGAGTTTTGCCCTGACTCCTCTGATTAAGGTGGGTGAAATTATGCCTGCATCAGTTTGCTTGAGCTGGTGTAACAAAGTACCACAGATGGGGTGTCTTCCACGATAGAAGTGGTTGGTTTCACAGTTCCAGAAACTGGAAGCTTGAAATCAAAGTGTGTGCGGGGCTGGTTCCTTCCTCGAGCTGTGAGGGAGAGTCTGTCCCACGCACCTACCTCCACCAGTTTCTGGATTTGCCAGCAGTCTTTGGCATACCTTTGCTGGTAGAAGCATTACCCTGATCTGTCTTCATCTTCACATGGTGTTCTCCTTGTGTACCCAAATTTCCTCCATTTGTAAGGATGTAAATTATATTAGGGAAGGACCCACCCTACACCTATGACCTCATCTTAACTAACTACACTTATAATCACCTCATTTCAAAATAAGTCACGTTATGAGATACCAGCAATTAGGTCTTCAACCCAGAAATTTAGGGGGGGAAGACGATGCAACTCACAGTAATACCCCCTGGGAAGGAACAGGATAAGGATAAGAATGGACTAGAGATAGGAAGAAGCACGTTTAAATCCGTGCTTAGGACAATTATAGTCAACTGAAGAGTTGCTTTAATTATTGTAATACCTTATTAGTGTTTTGTTTGCTTAACGGCTTACAAGTATTTCAGAGCATTTGACTTATTTGATTTTTGAAAAGGTTTAGGTTTTCAATTAGTGTTTAAATGCTTTGAGATACTTAATTTGTTAAAGTCATATGGTCTGGTGTATTTTTAATGGAAATAATATGATGATGAATATTTAGATGAATTAGTTTAAAAATGAGAAGTGAACATTAGAAAAATAGTATTGAGTGTTCCATAGAAGAAGGCCCCATGGATATGAATGAATCTGTTAATAGAACGCTGCAGTAAAATCCTGATATGGAGTATCATTACATCTTCAAATACACCCCTCCCCCATTCCCCAGGTCTCTCAGTACAAACAGGAGCTGCCCTGTGGAATTCAGTGTCCCCAGCCGAGCGGCAGGAGGCGGGTCTGGGAGGTGGGGTGTAGAAGACTTTGAATGCTAAGGTAAGATAGATTTTCAGAATCTTTTGTGTGGATAATATCCTACATGTAAAATGAATCCATAAAACACATTAAAACGAACGTTCTCTATCGTCATTGGAATAGTATTTCTTCAAGAGTCATCTTTGCATCTCTTGCCTCGGAAGCACCTGGAAATAACAATTAAGAAGCAGATCTGTGGGCCTAGAGTAGACTCCCTGATTCACAAGTTTAGCCCTGGGGCTTAAGATTCTGCATTTTAACAAACATCAAAGCAGTATTTCATACCCAAAGTTTGAGAATTGCTTCTTTAGCCTAGCATATGTTCTGGCACAAATTTGCCTTAGTGCAGGCTCGACTACGAATCGGGACTCAAGTCCTGCTTTTTCCCCTCTGTGGTTCCTTGATTTGGGCACACTGCTCATCCCGCTACACCCCAGTTACACTCCGTTCAATGTTGTTGCAAGTGTCCAATCAAACAGTGCACATAGACTAGCACTCAGCACAGGCCCAGCAGCGCTGTGTGCTCGCTCTCGCTCGGTGTCCACCACCATTACTATTACCAGTGCTGTTGTACTTCCCCTGCGGCTCTTCAGATGACCTCTCAGTGGGATAGCTCAGAGGAATTTATAATGACAGCTAACCAAGTGAACGCCTGCTTCTTCTACCCCTGGAACTGGCCACACTCCCTGGGAACACGATCATAAACCTCCACCTGCTGTTGGATGGCCCTTTGTCAATTTTGGTTTGGGGCTCACATTTTCAGCATGGTTATTTTCTCTGACCACCATACCTCCTTCCCAGTGGGTGGATCTTGGTTGTTTTATTTATTCTAGTCCATGGTTCTCAAACATTAAAGCGCGTGTGAATCACCTGAGGATTTTTTTTTTTTTTTTTTTTAAACGCAGCCTCTGTGTCTGCAGAGTCTGGCATGGGGCTGAGATGATCCATTTCCAACAAGCTCCCAGGGTCGCCCACGTCGCTGGCCCAGGAAGAACACTCAGAGCAGGGAGGTCCTGGAAAGTGTGCGTGTCCCCCTGGATCCCCTACTTGAAGTGTTGTTCCTGCCACATCTCCTATGTCTTAGGTGAGACCACCCAAGAGACCTGGCTGCCTGCCCTCAGTTTCCGGATCAGGAGAAAGAGTTCCCAGGTAAGCGGTGCTGTCCCTGGTGCCAGGACTTCTAAACTTCCATTTTCCACATGATATACACACCATTTTCTGTAAAGAAAAGGAACTTTTCCTTTATTTATATGGATATTATTTTAATTATCATTGTTGTCATTTTATAAAAGAAAGCCCCTGAAGAGATGGATGAACTTATGGTTGACTTCCCCTTGAGTACTGTGTGAACTAAAAAGAAACCTTATGTACTCTATTTTTTTATAGAAGGCTGCTCACTGACTTTTGAAGTTTAGAAGAAAAACAAGGAAATTTCTCTAAGGATATTATAAATTAACTATTTTTTTTCACTGTATCCTTTTCGTTCAAAAAAGAAAGTCATGATGGGTAATTTAAAGTAAAGATAAATAAATAAATCTCTCAATTGTCTTGCTTCCTCCTTTTGTTCTGGGTGTAAATCTGATTTCTATAGAGTAAAATATCAAGCTCTGCCACATGGGGGAAGCAAAGCATCACTCTTTCTACCGTAACTAGAAAGCTGTTTTTTTGAGTTTAGGGTTGAATTTCAAAACCATGGAGTTAGAACTGAAAATAACAGAAATTATCTTACCAGTAGTAAATGAGTCCTGCTGGTTGAAATTCCACAGGTATAATTTTCTAGCTTAAAAGTTCATTTGAAGAATCATGTTTTAAGTGAACTGTATTATTAAGGGAAACAGCTCATTTGTTCTTGTAATTGTATCTAAACAACAAGCCCAGCAGGTGGGCAGGTAAGAGGATGGAAGCCATATTGATTTAATTTCAGCCCAGGATATCACTTTGACCACTGGATCCAGCAAAACACAGGCAGAGGCCGGGGTGGGGTGTTGGGGGCGGGGAGACAAGAAAGCTTTGAAGAAATAAAACTGATTTGGATGAAAGCTGTGAGCCAAAACACAGGCAAACCAGAATAACTTTAAAAAACCCACCAACGACTTTACCTTGAGAAACTATTTCAGAAACCATTTAAATATTATTTGAGCTGCTATCTAGAATAGTGGCTGTTCTGGGAGAAGATAAGATTCATTTTTATTTTTTATTTGATACTGTGAGCTTAGTCTTTGCAGGCCTGCTGTTTGACATGCTTCCATTTCAACTCTACACAAACTAACAAAATCTTGTTGATCTGTGTTCTCAGGGGAAAAATTAGACAAAAGTGTGATGATTCCAGATTTCATACAACATGCATGCATGTACGCAGGTTCAGTATTCTGCCACTCAGCTGTGGCCTCATGTCACACAGAAATGGCTAAATTCTAAAGGAAGACACAGGTTCTTGTATCTCATTCCTCTCCTACTTTTAAGATGAAGGCTGAACATAAAGGAGAGTTTTTAAAGCCAATCTTGGTGACTGAATCACTGTAAAGATGTCCTCTAGATGGGTTCACGTGTTAACTCAGGCGACAGTCACCAGTGCCAGCTGCCCAGGCCTCCAGATGTGGGGCTGGGTGGGGCCATCTTTCAGTGTCAGCTCTGTACTGCATGGAAGTGTTGATACAAGAACAATCACAGAGACAAACTTCCGAGGAGACATGCAGCCAGAGGGTGCTGCAGTGTCAGTGTGTGATTGCCAGCAGCTAAACCCATTAGATTCCTCAATTCCATTACTTCATCATTAGTTCAGCCCTGACTAGGTTTCTGTGCTCCAGATGTATATGCAAACTGCCCACCTGAGACCTCCAGGAAGATGCTGTGGCTTCCTGACTGCTGCCCACCAGTGAAAGGCAGCACCATAGCCATCCTGGGTTCTTCCTTTTCCTTCTTTTCACCTGTAAGCTTATTTCAACATCTTTTGTTTCATTTTTTTTCCATCCTCACCTGAGGATACGTTTATTGATTTGAGAGAAAGAGGAAAGGGTGGAGAGAGACAGAGAGAAAGAGAAACATTTATCAGTTGCCTCCTGTATATACCTGACTAGGGATTGAACCCACAACATTATGTTGTATGGGATGATGCACCAAACCAATTCAGCCACCCAGCAAGGGCTCTTTCTCTTCCTACTTTTAAAACATACCTTAAACCTATCCACCTCTCTCCATTACCGTTATCACTACCTGGTCCATCAACATTTGTCTTCACCTGCAGCATTGCAAACCCTCTGATGACTGTTCTCCCAATAAATTTCCACCCAGAACCCTGAGGGATCCTTAGAAATATAAATTGTATCATACTTTAGACTTACCTAAAATCCTTCAATTAAAGTGCGTTGCTCTTCTAACCCAAATACCTTCCCTTGACCTCTGGTGACCATCCACAGGCCATGTCCTGATTTGCCCAGGACTTGTGTGGTTTTACTACACAGACTCCTGTGCCCCAAGATGTCCTTCAACCCCACACGCTAAGACAGCCAGTCACCCAAAGCCCTAACAAATTCATCTCCTACACACTTCTCCAACCATATCCCATTGTGCTTTTCTCCATACTCACTAAGGTCGAGCCACCCTGACTTCACGTTGTCCAGAAAGCAGCAAACTGAGCTCTTCTTGTACTCAGCTTCTGCCCTGCTCCTTCCTGTGGGACTCTTGTTCCCCAACCTGCACTTGCTGGCTTTGTCACAGCCCTCAGGGCACATCCCCATGGTCCTTCTGCACCGATCTCCTGGCCTTATCTTCCACCACACAAGATGATCTTATTATCTAGGTAATTGTTTCACGCAATTTCTCCCTTAGAATGTAGGTTTCTTGAGATGAGAAATGTAATTTAATGGTTTTTGTTCACCACTGTGCCTAGAACTGGGCCCATGACATGACTATTGTCAGTTAGTAGTTGTTGAATGAATTTTACAAATGTGAGCACCCCAGGTATCTTTTTGTTAGCTCTAATTAAACTTGCTGCTTACCTTACTCTACATTTTCAATTTATTCTTCTCAGTTTACATCAGTGTTTCTAAAACGTTGGTATGCTGACGCAAATTACACAACTGCATCTGTGAGCCTCACCTGCAGAGGTCCGTGTCTGCAGGTGAGCCGGACAGCCCAGGACTCTGCGCCTTAGCACCCACCCCCCACCACGAATACCAGGGGGTGGCCTATAGGCCACATTTTGAATGGTGCTGAGTCCCACCTTTTGAAAAATCCCCTTAGGCACCTGCTCTCCCATTCCAATTTTATTTTCCACTTAATTACAACCCCCCGAATGCCATCCAATTTCCCAAATTCCCCTCATTCGACATTTAATTAAACAAATGTCCTCTTGTTATTGGGAATACAACAACAAAAGACATATCTTTTTACCTCAATTATGTCTAGCATTTCTATATATTTTCCAGGAACCAAATTAAATATAATGGCTTTGTGAAGCCTTAAGTTTCTTCACAGAATTTGATCTGCCAAATCAAAGTTGATCTTCATTATTTTTACTGCTAACAATCAGTTTTTTTATATTTTAAAAGAAGAACCATGAATTTTGTCTGATTCCAGATCTATCTCTTCCAAGAGACCATGTTTTCCTTGAAGGCAAGTGTCCCATTTTATTCATTTTTAGCGTTCCTAACTTCAGCAAATAGAAGCTGCACAACAAACCCGTGTAGAAGGAATGGATAAATGGGTGAACAATGCATTCACTGATTAGCTTAGAGAAGGAAACAGATAATCAGTCACAAAACTATGGGATCAGTGATAACAGGGAAACAATGAGTTGTGCTGGGTTGTGGGGAGGTTATGAAACATTCCAAAAGAAAAGGCAATAGTTCATGTGAATTTTCAGGTGAATGTGTTTGAGAACCATATGGGGAAAGATGAATGGTTGTGCCAGGAAAGGGAATGACAAGACGAAAAGTTTAGAGGACACGCCATGCTTGAGAAACAGCAGATTCACCTGTGTGGCATGAGGTTACCTTAGGAGCAGGGCCTGCAGAAGGAATTGGGAAGGCTGGGCGGGGAGACAAAGTACAAGGTGGTGGAGATGAAGGACAATGGCGTGACTGAAACACAGGTTGCATAAGGATAACTAGTGGCAATGTAGAGGACTGAGTATAAAGGAGAGACTAGAGGCAGGAAGGTAACTTCAAAGGCTTTTGTAGTAGAAGACAGTAAATTAGGGCTGCAACTAGGTCGGGGCAGTGATCATGGAGATGAGAGGTGTGGTAGGCAGAATCATGACCCCAAAAGAGGCCATGTTCCAAGTCTAGAACCTGTGAGTATGTCACGTTACATGCCAAGGGGTAATACAGGTTGCTCCTCAGCTGCTGTTCAGTTGGTGACATTATCATGGATTATCAGGGTAGACCCAAGGCAATTCCAAGCATCCTTAAAAATAATAGAGGGAGGCATAAGAGAGAGAGAGAACCTGACAGATGACAGCAGGACTCAGCCTAATGTCCTGGCTCAGTTTGAAGATGAAGGAAGGGACCATGAGCCTAGGAAAGCAAGTGACCTCAAGAAGCTGGACCAGTTAAGGAAATGGATTCTCACCTAAAACTGTCAGAAAGGAATACAACCCTGACACATTGATTTTAACCCAGGGAAACTGAACTATGACACTAAGATAACGAATGTGTTGGTTAAGCCATCCAAGTTTGTGGTAATTTGTTACAGCAGTGAGTTAAAACAAGGGGTTTACTTGAGAGACATACAGAGGTGGAACTTAAAAAAAAAAAAAAAACAAGTTGAACATTATTCTCTATTGTTCTCTAGTCTTCAGTTCTATAGATAGAAGTTAATGAGATCATTTACTAAAGCAATGGTTAGCAGAAAGAGATACAAATACATTCGTAGATGCTGAGGGAGAGAGAGGCCTGTAAGATGATTGTACAGTTCCCAGGTTGGGTACAGGTAACTGAAGCAGGGATGGGAGGAGGAAGAGCAGGTTTGTGGGAAAAGAATGGGAGTTGCCTTTCTGGTATGTTACACTTGAGATACCATGAGACATCTGAGGAGAACTAGCTGTCCAGTAACCAGCTGCAAACATTGGTTAAGATTTCAGAGACATCAATGGTATAATAACACAGCTGAGAGTTACAGGAGGTTCTTGCAAATAAGGATTGAATGAGGTCCCTCACGGAAATGCTAAGAATGGGAAAAGGAAGCTGAGAGCCCATTCTTCACGGTAAACCATATAAGGTGGATACAGAAAAAAGAGACAAAAGCAGAAAGAAACAAATAAATAGAGACAAAAGGAGGCCAGAGCAAGAAGGGAAAGCTGAAGAGGTTGATGTCATGGAACCCAAGAAAGGAGGAAAGATCAGTTGTGTCAGATGTGGTGGAAGGGTCAGGTAGGATGGGGACAAGGGGACATTGGCATGGCTTCAGTGCTGACTAAGAGGGTCAGCTAGGGGTAGCCTGGTATGCAACTCTGACTCCGTCACTAGAATGACTTGAGGCAGTGGCTTCGATGGATTTGTTCGTCTGTAAAATGAGATACTGCATTAGTTTCCTAGTGCTTTTATAACAAAGCACCACAAACTATGTAGCTTAAAACAGCACAGATTTATCCTCTCCCAATTCTGGTGGCCAGAAAACCCAAATTAACACACTGATAGAGCTGCACTGTCTCTCCCAGCTTCTGGTGGCTGCTGGCATTCCCTGTCTCCTGTCTGCATCACGCTGGTCTCTGTACTGTGCTTACATCGATCACTTTCTCCTCTTCTGTCTGCATAACCTTCCTCTGCCTCTCTCTTGTAAGGATACCTGCCATTGGATCAGGGCCCCCAGGATAAGCCAGTATAGACACCTCCTCTCAAAATCCTTAACTTACTTTTCTTGTCCATATATAATAAAATTCACTCTTTTACCATATTCAGTAGATATTCACAGTTTCTGAATACTGGGACATGGACAGATCTTTTGGGGGCTGCCACTGAACCTGCTACCAATGGATTGGTAGACACTCAGACCAAATAATCTTCACAGTCCCTCATGGCACTGACATTTAGTGATTTACCAATAGACCGACAACATGGGGGACTCTGTTATTATATACCACAAGTTCAACATAATTGACAGAATAAATGCATATCTATTTATTTATTGTTATTTGTCAGTGAACAAGTTGAATTTTTTTAAATAAACATTTTGTGATGCAGATGAACAAATAAAACTTTGCAGAGGAAGCATATTTTATATAAGCAATTAAATTATAGCAAGCTATGTGATGAAAGGTTATGTTGATGAGACTTAGGATCAAAGTGATATTTTTGGGAAGACTGTTTCTCCTCATCAACTCTTAGTAAAAGCAGGTGGAGCAGCGGGGATGCTCTGGGCTTCAGGCAACAAAAAACCCCTCACTTGAACTGGCTGAACCAATAAGAAAATTTACTATTTCACAGATCAGAAATAGCTTATACCTGGTTTGCCCTGAATTTTTGAAGACTGTCACATGCCTTACTATGGGTGGGGCATCCCTGGCCTACACATACAGTGAAGTTCTGTGGTGAGCTGCATACTTTTCATTTACTTACCTGATTTCACTTATCTTTCTATGGCTTACTCTGCAAATTCTTTGCCACATAAAGTTTGATGACTATTAATGTAATAAGGGAAAACATTTGAGTTTAGAACAGTAAGAAAGTTTACTTAATTTCTCTGAAATACATTAAGTACACTACATGAAGATGCTGGTGGGTAGGAAGGGGAACGCCTATGTCATGTAAATACTTTAATAAATAGATAATTTATGATTATATTCAGTATTCAGAACAAAATTTACATATAAAGTGGTTTTCTAAATTGCCTTAAAATAGTTTTGAGTCTTAAGCATTTTCCTTGCTTACATTTTTAGATTGCTTTGTAAGCTCTTATTGCACAGAAAGTATAAAGGTACACTCTAGCCCTGTTTAGCCAGGGATATTTCCAATTTTGATTTAAAGGAGTCTCAAAAAAAAAAAAAAAAAAAACCCACCAGGTTTTCTGCCATACTTAAAAGAAACCAGGTTGCATTTGTATTTGGATTTTGTGCCAAACCAGACAGGACCATTCCTTCCCCACTTTCAACCACCCGTTCCCTAATTCGGGTGCATTGAGAAAAACTGTTTTTCTATTTCACCCTCCTTTTTTCTGGTCTGCTTTGCCTTTTACTAAGATTAAATATTTATCAAGAAAAATAGATGAGAAGAAAAAAATTCAAATCATTCAAGACACTGTGAGCACCTTGTAACACACACACCACAGTTAGTATTTGTTTAGGAGATGCTAGAACAAGACCAACTTTGCGTTGGCATTGTTGATAATTTTCCAACTGGTCTCTAGTTTAGAAACTATACATTTCTATCCACTGTGTTCCCAATATTATCACTCTTTTCCCTACTCTGTAGGAAATGAGGAAGGCAGAACTTAGAGTCTCTAAACCCCTCAAAAGCCAAGAAACAAGTTGAAATCTCTTAAAGCTAAATGCCAGAGAAAACAAAACAAACACACAAACAACCCCTCTCCCTGCACAGTTGTACAGTTGTTCCAGTACAAATTGCAATTAACTCAATGTTTCTTTAAAAGCTCATTTTCAAAAAAAAAACAAAAATGAAAAAAGCAAGGTCTCTTTGTAAAGGACTTGTGCCAGAGTAAATGAAGGGGCAAGTGACTGGTGAAAGCAGGTTGAAAGTGGCCTGCCTATACTGGTTGCAAAGATGATGCTCCCTGCCCCAGCAGCAGGAGTACCACATGGAGCATCAGTGTACCTGCCACGCCGCATTGCCTGATAGTTACTCATATCACTTCCCCATGGAAAGTCCCAGTCTCCTAAGTCTGGCTTATCATGATGATTTGGGCTTTGCTTACCTAACTAGCTTCTTGCCCCTAGACTCCTGGACATAGAATATGGTTTCTCTCTATATACTGATTGTGTTGCTTGGATGGATTTGTCCCATGTCTCTGCCATTCCCCTCCTAGACCCCCACCCCCGCATTCACCTCTCCTTTGCCTAGTTCTCAATGCTTGTATATGCTATTTCTTCTTTCTAGAATGAGTCCCTCACTACTCTTCAATTGGCTGGCTAACTTACTGGTCTTATTTATTAAAACTCAGCTTAAGCGTGGGGAACAAGACCAATAAAATAGCTTTGGTTTGGTCAAGATAGCATAAAGTATATTAAACAAAGTGGAATCACTCATGTCCACCAAAATGTATGTCAGTCAGCCCTGACACTATAGTTCAAGAGAGAAACTACATAAGTCAGAGCAGACACATCTGGCAAGGAGACACACATAAGATATCTGCACATGTAATTAGAACAGCCATGTCTGCAGGGTAGGACCACCCATAGATAGGCTTCTGGGCAAATTCCTCACTTGGCATCAGAGGTGCCAAGACACTTATCAGAAAGACCCAGAAGGGTGGAGTACACCACTTTCAAGGTATAACTGAGGCAGGCTCCAGACCACTGCTGAGACAGCTGAGCTCCACACACCAGAATGCTGCTCCATGGTGATGTCCATTGTCATCCATCAGCCACCAAAGACTCTGCCCTGCTGGACTGAGGACTTCGCCTGCCCTGCTCCCCGTCCAGCTCCAGAGGTCTTTCCTTGCAAGCTGCTGAAAACTCCCTTGCCTACCATGTGCTCTCCCACTTTAGACTGAAACTCTGGGACTTGGGTTCATTATCTCCCATTAATTGCTGCATGTGTTATATTTCTCTTAGATTGTTAGTGTGTAAGTAGGATATTAATGTAGGTTGATGTTCCACTTTGAGTGAACCTGCATTCAGTTAAAGGTGAGTGAACAGCATAGTTACTGTGTGTGACTCTTGTCTATTCCTTGGTGCTGGGCTGCACCACAGGCAGCTAAACAAGCAGTTGCCCAGCTGACTTACAGGAAAGACTGTATTGTGAACCTATGCTCATGACATTAAGTGATATTGAACCCTTTCAGATGCCCTCTCCGAGTAACACCTCTTCTTTCAGGATTTAGTATCCTTTCCTTTATGCCCAACAGCTCCCTCTTCTGTAGGACCCATCGCCTCCCATTATTTATTCTTCCTCCACTCTTATTTCCCTAATCTTCTTGAGGATACAAGCTATTATAGTTATTAGCTGCTCAACAAATATTTTTAAATAATAAGGAAACAAAATATTTGAGAATTGGCATGTAGTTTTGATGAGCTAGAAGACCACAAAATGTGTGTCTACTAAGGAATGAGCTTTCTTATCTGGTTTAGTCAGTACAATTCCATGGACAAAATTTTGTCAGGGCTAACATATAGTTTTTGTTATTTTTTTTGTCACCTAACTTAATATAGCTCAGAAGCTCCCATTTTTCTTGGATGGCAAAACTTTTTATCTTGTCACTTTAAGATAATTCAATGACTTCTGGTTTAAACTTATGCCCTGTTGGAAAATACTTAGTTAAATCCAAAGTTTTTCCATTGCCTTCCCTCCCCAACACCTTTGTGTAAGATTCCACTGTTACAGGGGAATTTCTGGCCTCTAGACTCATCTGTTGTAGCTCAATGGACTTAACCTGCTGTCTATTCTCTCTACTCAGGCTACTGTGGGGCCCTCTCCAGGGAGCTTGCTCTGAACTTGGCCTCATCTCAGCCTGCATTGTGTGCCAATTTTCTAAGTCTCAGCTATGTCCTCTGTCTGGGCCTCATTTGGGAATTCCAACTGCAGCTTATGCTTTAGGGACCTTTGGCTAGTAAACCAACTACATCTTCAGGAAGTTCTCTAGCTGTCAGCTCTCAGCCACCTTCCCTGCAAACACTTTGTCATCCTGTGGAAGCTCAGGGAAACCCAGGGAGCTGTGGGTGGCTCTAAGGAATATCTCCCCACACTTCTCTCTGTCTCTAGCTCCTTCCAAAAAGTCTTCTTCCTAGTTGTAGAGGCCATGGAAGGGGAGCAGGAGAATGACTTGCCGGGAGTGGCCCAGACCTTCTGAGTCTCTGCCCTTGAGTGAGCTTGTGAGTCCCCACACCTCAGCTTTGAGCTTTCTGTGGACTGCCTATATGAGCTGGTCCTGCCCGTGGCTCAAATTTTTCTACTCCAAGGAATGGTTTCCCTGTATCACTCCAGCATATCAGCAGTTTGAACAAGGAATCGACACTGCTCCATGGGGGTCTGGAAAAGGGGCATAACTCCTGGACATAGAATGTGGTTTCTCTATATACTGCTTTATCTTCTGTTATAGTTTAGATTGACTGGTTCTCAAGGCCAGGAAGGAATCATATTCATCTCTTTTCTTCCCCTTCTAACAGTGGGGTATGTGAGATTTAGGTTCTGAAGATTTAGGGAAGAAATGTATGTTGAAAGTGTTGGTACACAAAGGTGCTCAATTACGTTAATTTACTTCTTCATAGTGACAGACATGACAGGTATTAATAGTGGAGTAGATAGATTATCCTTTTAAAAGCTAGAGAGCTGTCTCTAGCCCCAGAAAATAAATTATATAGGCTGACCATATTATTTTATGCTTTCCGGTTTTTAAAAAGTTTTAAAATTTTACTAGTAGTGTCCTAGTTTTTTTTTCTAAATAATATAACACAATTTTACCTAACATTTTCTAAACTGTGAAGACTAAAGTATTTTTAAGTGAAAGAATGTTATTTATTTTTGTAATGTTATTAGAGTGTGACCCAAATTTAGAAAACAAGTTTGTTTTTTTATTTTTTATTGTTTTTTCCCATTACCATTTAGTCTCCTTTGACTCTCCTCCTCAGCAGTCCCCACACTGTTGTTCATGAACATGAGTCCTTTTTCTTTTTGCTCAATCCCTCTATGCTTCCTACCCTCCACTACCACTTAGCTGTCATCCTGCTCTCTATCTATGAGTCTGTCCCTATTTTGCTTGTTAGTTCAGTTTGTTCATTAGATTCCACATATGAGTGAAAACATAAGAGTATTTGTCTTTCCCTCACTGGCTTATTTCACTTTGTATAATGTTCATCAGGTTCATCCATGCTGTTGCAAAGGATAAAATTTTCTTCTTCTTTATAGCCATTAGAGTAGTATTCCACTGTGTAAATGCCCCGTAGTTGTTTTACTCACTCATATACTGATGGAAACTTGAGCTCTGTCTATATCTTGGAGATTGTAAATAATGCTGCAACAAACAAAGGGGTGCTTATGTTCTCTTGAATTAGTGTTTTGGGTTCTTTCACATATATATTCCAGAAGTGAGATTGCTGGGTCTAAAGGCAGATCCATCTTTAATTTTTTGAGGTATCTCCATACTGGTTTCCACAGCGGCTACATCAATCTGCATTCCCAACAGAGCAAAAGGGCTTCCCTTTCTCCAGATCCTTGTCAGCACTTGTTTTAAAATTTTATTAGTAATATCTTTAGATGTGAATATCTCTAAAACAAAACAAAGCAAAATAAAACCTTCCTTAACTCAGTTTCTTCTGTTATATGTTCATGGGTTTATGTCAGTTTAGCTTTTCTATTTCTAAACTAATGACTAGCTCTTCCAGCCTTTACAGGTCAAGTACCGGTGCTCTGGCCAGTTACTCACTTGGTTAGAGTGTCATCCCAATATGCCAAGGTTGCAGGTTCAATCCACTGTCAGGGCACATACAAGAATCAATGAATATTTATTCACATAAATAAGTGGAGCAACAAGTCAATGTTTCTTTCCCTCTAAAATCATTTTTTAAAAAAGGTCAGGTGCTGGTGATTCTCATTAAAATATGATACATGTAAAGCAATGTTTTTAAAAATGGATTACAAGCACATCCACAGCTATTAGCTTTGAAGAATAAAGGAATGGCAAGTGTAATTTGCAATTTATGAATATAAGAATAGTTCCTATTGAAGACCACTTATTTCATAGGCAAATAATACAATTGGGGACAAAATGCCAGTTGTTCAGAATTGACTAAGGGACCTCCTCATAATGTGCTGGGGCTGCATGTTATTGTTCATTGTCAACATCGACACTGCATTTTTTCTTTGAGCATGCTAAATTTATGTTCTCTAATTCCCAAGTTTCTTGTTGTAGTAAATTAGCTGCATACAGTGAGGCTTAACCCTAAGAAAGAACTCAAGGTAGAATGCATGCTTTCTGCCAATTCTTTGAAGCAATGGGTAAAATTACCAAATTATTTCATGTAGCAAGAAGAGTGGTCTGACTCTAATGCACCTCCTGAACCATAGAGTGCCTTCCTCAGGGTGATAACAATGTTTCCTTCTCACTGGACTCTTGTTAAAATGAGATGAGATAAGGCAAGTGTAACCATTTAACACAGTTCTGGCGATATAGCTCCATATGGAATATGGAGCTAAATTTGAATGGCTGGGAAATATTGGAACTCCTCCTGGATACCACGAAGTACCAAGCTTACCAAACTCCCAAGACCTAGCTGGCCCTGTAAAATCACAACCACCTGAAAATGAACAAGTTCCCAAGGCTGAATTTTGGCCTTACATAAGATTATGAGAATGTAGACATGCCCATGGAATGCCAATTTCAGTGTAATTTGATATGCGATCTTGTGAAGAATTTGGACATATTATTATTATTTTTAATATATTTTATTGATTATGGTATTACAGTAGTCCCATTTTCCCCCTTCACTCCCCTCCACCCTGTGCACCCTCTCCCACATCCCCCCTTTAGTTCATGTCCATGTGTCATATTTTTAAGTTCTTGGCTTCTACATTGCCCATACTATTCTTACCCTCCCCCTGTCTATTTTCCATCTACCGTCTATGGTACTTATTCTCTGTACCTTTTTCCACCTCCCTGATCCTCCCACTCCCCTGTTGATAACCCTCCATGTGTCCTCCATTTCTGTGGTTCTGTTCCTGTTCTAGTTGCTTGCTTAGTTTGTTTTTGTTTTAGGTGTGATTGTTAATTATTGTGAGTTTGCTGTCATTTTACTTTACTCATTTTTTATCTTCATTTTCCTAGATAAGTCCACTTAACATTTCATATAAGGACTTGGTGATGATGAACTCCTTTAACTTGACCTTACCTGAGAAGCACTTTATCTTCCCTTCCATTCTAAATGACAGCTTTGCTGGATAGAGCAATCTTGGATGTAGGTTCTTGCCTTTCACGACTTGGAATAATTCTTTCCAGCCCCTTCTTGCCTATAAGGTCTCTTTTGAGAAATCAGCTGACAGTCTTGGGGGCACTCCCTTGTAGGTAACTCTCTCCTTTTGTCTTGCTGCTTTTAAGATTCTCTTTATCTTTAATCTTGGCTAATGTAATTATGATGTGCCTTGGTGTGTTCCTCCTTGGGTCCAATTTCTTTGGGACTCTCTGAGCTTCCTGGACTTCCTGGAAGTCTATTTCCTTAGCCAGATTGGGGAAGCTCTCCTTTATTATTTGTTCAAATAACTTTTCCACTTGTTGCTCTTCCTCTTCCCCTTCTGGTACCCCTATAATTCAGATGTTGGGACATTTAAAGATGTCCTGGAGGTTCCTAAGCCTCTCCTCATTTTTTTGAATTCTTGTTTCTTCATTCTTTTCTGATTGGATGTTTCTTTCTTCCTTCTGGTCCACTCCATCGATTTGAGTCCCAGTTTCCTTCCCTTCACCCTTGATTTTCTATACATTTTCTTTAC